>DWHU01000740.1:0-16037 GCA_018247975.1 Parides photinus | reverse complement strand
TGTGTTTAGCGCAGATGGAGACTAACACACTGCCCCAACCCCAAGAAATTAATTGGGAAAATGGGAAGGACAGAAAGTATGTCTCTGTTTTACTTGTCCTGAGGCTGAAATAGTGAAGTTTATTTGCACAATATTTTTGTCCTAAGAGTATGACAGCCAAAACACATCAACTTGTTATTATGATAAATTATGGTGGTACCACCGCAGCTCTTGTTTCTGACGCCAAACAGTCGTATTCCTACCATTACTTGGTTGCGTTGTTGAATGGCGTTGTACCTAGTGAAACTACTGGGATAATGGGGCAACTTAAGTCTCAAGGCGCGGAGCATAAAGTGATGTTGTGTACACCATCCTAACTAGTGCTAAATTTTATGTGCAAGCGTTTATGTACCATCAGGTGAACGTCCGCTCGTCTGGTCGCTTCGTTGAATAAAAAAAAGCAGGCAAACTACCCCAGCGGCCCAGTTTTTGTTACCTTCATGTGTATATCTACAGTCTTATTGGATTTGTTGTACAGAACAGATAAAATATTAATCGTACCAGTCTTTATTTCAATTTAAACCGATTTAACCGTTTGAACTAAATATCGTGTTTAATGTATAAAATAACTGATTAAAAGTGAAAATTCACTTTCTAATGCAATTCACTAAAGTAACTATAACGTAAAAATGGTTATAAAAATAATAACAAAATTCAAGCTCAACTAATTTAGACAAAAATCTCCAATGAATTAAAAGTACTAAATATTCAAAGATTCGTTTACATTATATACTTAGTGCATATATATTCTTATATATGAAAGGAAAACTAATTTTGCAACATAGTTGAATCTGTTCTATATCTTTTTATTACAAGACTATTTATTTTATAAATTAAAAACTGTTTTTATAGTCAAGTGATATTTTAACGTCATTATAATGTCATTATAACCATATTTTTTTCAAAAAAAAACTTAATTACCGCGTTTAAATGAAAAAAAAAACACTTATAAAAAAAAACCCAATAACAACAAAAATTCAAACATAAAAAAAATAAAAGTTAGTAGATCATGTGTATGTTCTGCAGAAATGATTCTAGGAGACATTAATCAGTCTTTCACATTGAAGAAGTAAAACTCATGTATAATGATATATCATTTTAGAGAGCATATTATGAAATAATATTTATTGTTACGTAATAAATACGTTATATATTTTTAATGGTAGTGACTGATAGTACTGCTTATAGTTCCAATTTCTAGTATCTTTGAATGTAATATTAATGTTAAAAACGAATTCTAGGTTTTACCGCTTGAAAATAATATGAAAACGCCGGAAGCGTTTGGAGGATGGAATGGTGTACTTAACACGGGAATGGTAATAGTAGCGGTGCTTTATACAGCGATTGGATTTTTTGGGTATTTAAAATACGGAAATCATGTACATGGCAGTATAACTCTGAACCTTCCGAATGATTTGTAAGTTAACTAAAGTCTTTATTTACCAACAACAGACAGATAGATGATGCAACATGCTTGGTTGCTTAGAATATTTTTGCCCTGATATGTAATATTATTACTTTTTAAACAAGTTTATTCTGATGGCGAATCATTAATTAATTTTTAAAGCTTAAATAATATCTTCCTGTAAAAACCAAACTATCGCGTAAAGTATATATGCACGTGTATGTTTATATTGTAAATGTTTAAAATTTGTATTGATTTGATTTTTTTCATACCTACATATGTAAAAATTACTTGATCCCTGGATTGATTAGCGATGCTTCTACGGCATTAAATCCGTTACATATATCCTTTGCTTAAGGTGTTACAATAATAATAAATAATTATAATCGAAGACATACGAGTTATGCGGCAAATGGCTTAGAAACTGTTTCACGGATGCTGTTGAGATTAAGCCATATCATACTAATTCCTCAAACCGTGATATATGTACATATTAAGTAGTGGTATATTAATATCACTTGCCATAACACAGTGCAGTGTTCTTTTTGCCAAAATTAATGTATCGTTTATGACTTACTATTTTTATTTTCAGGTTAGCACAGAGTGTTAGAGCTGTGATGGCCATGTCCATATTTCTGTCGTACAGCTTACAGTTCTATGTACCAATGAATATTGTTTGGCCTTACGTGAAGTCTAAGTTAGCATCGGATTACGCTCTCAAGTATGGTGAATCTATGACAAGATTTGTCTTGGTTTTCATAACATGTAAGTTCTGATATTTAATTCATGTTCATCTTATTTCCTTTAAACATTTTGAAAATTTTTAAAAGCGTTACGATAATTCAAACCATTTTTAGGGATTTTTTCAAAGAAAAGACCCCTATTGTGGTCACTCGTCTGTCCGTCCGTCCGTGTTTAACCTGTATTTCATGTTTTTGACATTTTATTTTTTAAAATTAAAATGTAGGAGTTTATTTCACATGGTGTTAATGAAGCCTTAGATGGCGACACGTGCTCGCCCGGAATTTATACTGACTATCATTAGTTGATAGCCATACCAATGCGGCAGATTTGCAATTTGGTGGTCGCTACTAGTCAGGCGGGAATGAAAAATTCATATCTCCAACCGAAAGCACTATGTGGCTTCGAAGTTGAACTAGGGAGAGACTATTAGGGGTTATAACTGTGCAAACTGTCGGCCAATGTGTGCGTAGTATGTGCGGCCGGATAAACGTCTATAAAAAAAAACGTTAATTAATCGAAATCACAACAATTAAAAATTATTATAACATGTACGATATTCTTCATTAATGGAATTTGACAGTCACATGAGGTATATTAATATCAAACTTGGTTCTCAACATTTCATTAACGTACATATTTAAAAAAAATCATTACAGTCGACTTTTTTAATAACTGAACGGTAATTACATAAAATGTACTATATGTTGAGATATTATTTATATATAGTACTAAGATGAAATGTGACGTCGAGAGTGATCGGAAAGAGACAATCGTCATCAGACGGCTCCTGGAAGTCAAGCCTCAACCCGAGTCATCTACACTGATCTATATTTTTATTAGATCGGTGTAGATGACTCGGGTTGAGGCTTGATAGATCAAATGATTGAATACATATCCATACCGACTATAAATCATTAACGAGTAATTTGTGTCAATATTTGATAACTGACCTATATATATTTCATCTTGACACATAGGTTATCTCTTAACTGTTGATATATGCATTATTGCATAATTGCATGAAGTTCATCTTATAAAATAATGTAAATATCTAGATTTAATGTATATATAAATAATGCTCGCCTACATTAAAAGACAGTGTGACCATCCGTCACTAAAAACCTAGTGTACAATTCGAAGAGAAGCGGTTTCGTTCCCCATTGTTCCAGGTTCCCCTGAAAAAAATATGGAATTTCTTTTTAACACTGTGTAAATAGCCTTGACAGAGGCACTAGTGGTAGGAGCATTAGGGTTCTGTATGTCGTTTTATTAAAATTGTTATTTATTATGTATGAACTAATAAATATTACTGTATATGTAAAGTAACATCTGTTTCCATTGTCTCGATGTTATCCATTTGTATTCAATTAACGGTTCATGTTGCAATGATAATGTGTTTCCGTGTGACACATTTCCCCTCTGGTATATTTTTTTTCTAATTATATCATTAAATAATATATTCTATTAATTTTGTTGTCCAAGGATATATTTTTTTTTAATGAAACAATTCTATTTACTTACCCACTTAAATTGAATACTATCTGAACGCAACAAACTGTGTACGGTATTTTTTTATTTTATTTTTATATTAACACAAAAATAAAAATAATGGACATACAAATTGCAGCATTGTCTAGTAGAGCGGTATACGCAGAAGTTCAAATACATAATCAGCTCTCGTAATGTTGCTATTACTGGGGAGTCTTCTATAACGAATCATACAATAATAATTTTAAACAAATAATAAAAACATTACAACCGAACAGTAGACATTGTCTCATTTTGTTTACAGCTTCAACTTTTTTGATCTGTAAAGTAATTTCATAAATATTATTAGCATAGAATTAAATTGAACAGTTGTGTATTAATTAACCATTTTTTTGTACAGTTGTGGCAGCAGCGTTAATTCCAAACTTAAGCGGTATAATTTCATTGGTGGGTGCGTTTAGCAGTTCAGCTTTAGCAATAATTTTCCCTCCGATAATTGAGATCATAACCTTCTGGCCTGATAGACTCGGAAAAGACGATTGGATGTTATGGAAAGATATCGCCATTATACTGTTTGGTTTGACGGGCTTTGCTTTTGGCACTTATGCCAGTGTAGAAAATATTCTACAACATGTTTAAACATTTATAATAAGCAAAAAAAACACTAAATAAAACATTATTAACTAAACAACACATTGACAGATATCATGACAATAATTTTGTTTAGTTCATGTATGAGATTTTATGAAATATAGCTAATAGGAGTAGATTCAATATTAACTTGAATGCAAATATTATTTAGAGTCATCTGAAAAGTATTAAACATTTACAAATTATTTATATACATGATATTTATAAATTTCATAAGTCAAAAATAATCAAATTGTAATATTAAAAGCTTATTTTGGTTACAGATGTAGCATGTGCTATGTATGTTTGTACAACATTGTTGCTTTAAATTGAATAACTTCTAATACTGTGATATGATAATCTTTACTTATAATTACCATATGTGATTAATTTTTTATATAGCTATAGTTTTATTTATGTTGTTCTAAGCTTTTAAAGCACTAATTTGCCAATATTTAGAGAGGTTACATATATTTAAATCAAGTGTTATTTAATTTAACTCACTCCTATTTTAGTTAAATATTTTGTATGTTTAGTGTGCAATCAATGACTTTTAATCTCGGAGTTCTCAGTGTTGAACCCCAATAACAGCACAATTAATACCTGATTATACATTATTTACAAATATTTCTAAATCGTTACAGATTTACACTATAAGTTTACCGTTAATTTTAAGTTTCTCAAATTAAAAATTGTGTTAAAAATGGTTTTAGCCCTAATACTTTATAGAATTGTTCATAACATAGTTAAAGTTTTTAATTTATAAATGTGACAGAAATGTTTTTATCCAAAGATACCGGAATATATTATTATATTAAAGTTACTTAGGTAACATGAGAAAATAATCTTTGTCAAAAATAACCATTAAAATTACTTTTATCAAGTAATATGTAGTTGTGATGATTTGTTAATTAGTTATCTTGTCTTTTTAAATACAATAATGTCGCCTAGCTTTTTTAAACGCACATAGCCATTTGGAGTATCTTGGTATAATGTAGTGGAATTAAGATTTGTTACATAATTAACGAAATCATAACAAATCTGTATGTATGTTTAATAGATGCTTTTACGGGAATCCATAATAGTTTTTTGTAAATTAGATTATTTATAACTTAATAGTTAAATTATTTACTATAATTTTTTTTATTTCGTCGTCTTAACGCTTGAAAATATTAGTTCTATTAAACTAGACTACATAATTTTGAACGAAATTTGTAAACTTTGTTGTTATCTTGGCCATGAATAACATAATGAAGTTCATCGCTATTATATTAAAAAATTAAATTTGTTTCTTTAAAATAACTCCTAGACTTGAGAATACAAAGACAAAATCGGATTATGGTTTTAAATTCGAATTTGTATAATGCTTAGGCTAAAGCTATAAATAGTACTCAAATATGACATCGCTTATAAAAATGAACTCAGTATAACCAATTCCATAATAAAATTACCTAAAAATCATGTATTTATGTTAAATGTTTAAGATAATAAATTTTATGAGAGAATTAATCAAAACTATCATTTAATGTTTATTAAAAACCAAGCAGAAACTAAAAGTAATGTACCAGGTATTAATAACATGAAAAGTTAAATAACAAAACATGTACTAAACATGAAAAGTTAAATGTGAATTGCGTTACAAATAAAGGGAAAGTACGGGAACTTGAAGTTGAATAAAAAATAATATATTAAACAGGTACAAGTAATCAGAATAGTTTTGTAATTCATTTATATCCAGCTAGGCTATAAATAACTTGATTACAGCTGAACAATATTTACATCGCCCCGCCGATCGACCAGTGCAGTTTCTGCTTTAAAAAACGTATGTCTGTACTCCATGTTTAAAAGCTCTATTATTAGCCTAATTATTTTATTTTTATAAACATCTTGTAATTTATTCGTAAAGAAATTATGTACAACTTATGTTGCATAATTTAAAAATAGACAATGTTTGTAATTATTAGTATTGTGTTACACCAAGGCACCTTCTTTATAGACTAATATTGAAGTACAACATTACAGTGTTTTTCTGTCTGGTAGGCGCTGTGATTAATATATTTTAGAGTAACAAAATTTCCTTTTACCGAGACAATGCGAAGAGCATGTTTATGGGTTTATTACTACCATCTCATTATTATAGGTAGGCTCTTGGAACCAATTAAATGTCCGTCGTGTTTTGGAAAATTTGTTGATTAAAATAAAATATTTAATCTCATTCATCTTTTACAAACATTATGAAAGGTAAAAAAAATGATATATCTTTATGTTACTATTGATTTATTAAAAAAAATTGACAGTTCTCAATCCGAAGTATTTCGGAACGTTTCACAGATAGTGGCAATTTTTTAGAAGAAATGTCATTCCGGGACAACAATTAAAAAATGTCGGAATCGTGTCAAGACGGTAATTGTCATGGAAATATCGAAAATGGACCAGAAGAATCTCCAACCAAGCTTATTGTCAATTACATTCCTGAAGTTATGACGCAGGATATGATGTTCTCACTGTTTTCAACTATGGGTAAATTAGAAAGTTGTAAATTGATAGCGAACAGAGGGTATGGGTTCGTTGAGTACGCTTATCCTGAAGATGCAGTTAAAGCTAAAAAGGCTTTTAATGGTTTATTGATGCAAAACAAAACACTGAAAGTGTCACATGCGTTGCTCAATCCAGAGCTAAAACCGCCAACGAAACCGGAAGCGGATTGGAACCTATACGTATGTAATTTACCTAATGAACTGACCTTGCAAGATTTACATGGACTTTTCGCACAATTTGGTAAAATAGTTAATTCTCGTATTGCCGCTGGCATAGCTTTTGTACTGTATGAGCATCAATATGAGGCTGCAAGAGCCATTCAGAATGTAAATGGTACTACACCTCCTGGATTTTTACATCCATTAACTGTTAAGTATGCTAATAAGAGTAATCCACACAAGCATAAAAATAATAACAATAATTATTCTAAAAGTTCACTGATCAAACCATTTCATTGGATCAATCACATGAGTGCTTTAGGAGATCATAACTCGCCTAGTACATGGTCAATTTATATTTATCCCATTGCCCCAGAAGTAGAAGAACTAACTTTATGGCAACTATTTGGTCCATATGGTGCTATTGTATCTGTTAAGATTATTAAAGATCATCAAACTAATAAAAGTAAAGGATTTGGATTTGTAACTATGAGAAATTATGACCAAGCAGCGATGGCAATACAAGCCTTGAATGGCTATCTCCTTAATGGGCAACCTCTATCTGTAAGTTTCAAAACCCAGAAGAGATAATGTCACAAGAAAATGGCCTTATACAATTTACAATATCAATACAGTAATAATAGACAAAATAAAAACTTTATAATTAATTGGTATCAATTGACACATGAAACAATTCTGAGCATTGAGCCTATGTGCACTTTTTAATGTTTGTGAAGTCTGTCGACTCTTGTTGAAAATATTTTATTACTTTGAGCTAATCTACATTGTTAAGTTTGTTTCTTATATTGAATAATAATTTATTCATTTTGCTCGTTAAATGTTTCAAGTTTACTAGAAAGTTAAAGATTTGTATTGGTGATTGTTGTTTGAAATTCAACATCAGTTGTGAGCATGTGCTTTGATTATTTTTATCTATTATTTAAGTATAATAAACCCTATTAAAGAAGTGCTTTTATAAGATCTTAACTAATTTAAGCCACAATGCGATGTTTAATCAGCTACTAGTTTTAGTTGTACACTTTTTATAACATGATGTCTATTTAGGTAGTGAAAACGAAATCTAGATTATATCATATTTATACATTTAGAATGAAATTTGCTGAATTAAAGTTCATTTTCACAATTTTAATAAGTGTTTTATATTTTATTTGCCTTATTTGGCCACAATGTATATCTGCATAAGTCATCAAATCACAATTTCTTTCACTCAAACTGATAACTATTTAAGTTATGACATTACATAAATGTCATTGAAATAAATTACGAACTTAGGGTATGACTAGATGCTTAAGTTTCACAAGATCTAGCATTAAAGAATAATCTTTACACATGTCATGTTTTGATTCAAATTATTCCTCTTGGAGAATCAAACTTTCGCTCTTAAAAATACTGTGTCTTTTCTGGAAATACAAATGGATCTTGTTTTTGACGAACTACAATTTATTGTTCAGCGAATAGCACAAATATTTGTATTTATAGTTCTTTAAACGACAATGCCACTCAATTTCCAGGTAAAGGTAGCATGAGAGTCTTCCAAGCATGCCCAACTGTTTTTTAAAATTACGTATTATCAAAACAAGGCTAAGTATTTATAATTAATTAAAGCATCTGAATTAAGTTGTTCTACAACTTACGTCCCATAACATTATTTTTATGAAAAGTGTTAAATTTAAAGAAATAACGAAGAGAAATCGATATTAAAAATTTGATCTATTTATAGGGAAGAATTTGATAATGTAATTTTTAAATGTATGTGTTGACTATTTTTATTTACCTATTATTACATAAACTGTCTAGTTACCCGGTTTATATGATACAGAATAATTTTAAGTTTTTTTTTTTTTACTTTACATTCAGATCCAGAGTGTAAAGTAAGATATATTCCAGAAATTTCATATCTCACTATCTCAAAATATTGGGGGTATGGAGAATGATATCAACTTAATTATCAGCTAACAATAACTAATTTTATAAAGACATTACATGTACACATTCATGATAAAATAAAGTTAAAACACCGCGTAATGTGATTCGGTTGAGATATCAGTTCCCAGTCTGACAAAACGTAATTGATTTTTATTGTAAAAGGACGGAAACGTTTTAATTTTATCTTTTCAATACAGCAGACAATAAAAAATCGCGCGATGTCCAAACCACTACTTGCAAAACGCTCTTCTAGTTTATCTCGCTTTAAATTTGACAATTAAGGCCTTTATTAGTGACATTAGGTCACGCCATCTGTTTGTTTCGTTTTGTAGAAAGAATTATTATTTTATTTACAAATAAAAGGCAACGTTGTGTGTTTGAGTATGAAAATTTTAAATCATATGTGATTTAGTCTTGTTAACATGTATTACTGCAGCAGATTGTTTTTGATAACATGTTCTTAGAAAGCGCCTCATGTGACGAAAGTGAGTGTGATCAAGTTGTTCTAAAAATTTATAAAATTATTCTGTTTGATTTGAGAATATTTCTTTACAAACTTTGTTACACTTCCGAAAGTATCAAGATTTGAAGAATATAGTAATACTTTTATGACTTACCAAGAAGGCTTGTATTACTTCTGCACATCTTGGATGGACCTTCTATATATTTGAAGCTGTAGAAGATCATAAGGGATTACACATAAGGAGTTTATCTAGAATACATTTGCCATACATATTAAATCCACATAATCTAGAACATGCACTAGTATTGCTACTAATAGCAATTATTGTCTATAATTTGTTAAAATTCATTATGCTTTTAGTCTGTAGTTAAAACTTGTAATTCATCGGATATAGAAGGATATAATTAATTTTGTTTTCAAATACATATTATCGAATTAATCTTATAATATTATTTCGTAAATTGTAAAAAGCATTGATTTTACACGAACAGAGTGTACGCAACATTTTACACGCTGATTGACAATTACTAGAAGATCATATAAATTAGTTTCTGAAATCGAAATAATTTCCTGAACAAACCTATATTTATTCATACGTTTTCTAGATGGTTTTAGGATATTATGTGTTAATCCTATTTGTTTTAAATCGTAGTTATAATTTATAAAAAGTGGTTTATTTAAGTTGTAATCCATAATAAGTTCTTGTTTTATATGCATTGTTACGTGTCCAAATAAGTTATATGTTGTAGATAAAGTTTCCTAAATTACCACGGATAATACATAAACTTATTTAAAAGTATAGCTGTAATTCTGTCGTAGTTATATAAATTTGTTTCCACGTTAAATATTTTTGAAATGTCGCGCTTTAGTTACCCGAGCATTTCGACGCATGTGCTGTAAGTATTAAGATCGATGTCTTTACGGGTAAGAGAGTCAGTGCTTGTCCATCGCTGTACGGGTAAGCATTATTTGTAGTTGTTAGAAGAATTCGTGTTTGGTAATATTTAATTGAACTAGAGAAGAAGATTTTGTGCTCGTCATCGAGGTATCGTTGCCGTGGCGGAAGGGGAAAACTCTGCGACGGCGGTCGGCGTCGGCCTCGCCGTGAACAGCAAGGTAAAATTATAAACAAGTTAAAACAGTGTCCGTTTTAGAAAACTTTATTAGAACCCAATTTCATTTAGATGTTTAAATCTGTTCATACTTTTTTACTTATATCTAAAAAATTATTAATATTTATATGTTTATAGTAATGATTCATACCATCAACTTTAAAATATCAAGTAGACAAAAGCCCGCGCGTACTACAAGGATTTGCCTTAATTATATGATTACTAAGTGGGCTGACGCGTACGATGACACACACTATGCCTATTAAACTCAATATACAACAATTCTCAATTGTGTCTGTTATTACTTACAAATTATCCCATAGTTGTTATATTAATATCAGTACAAAAAAAACCTCACATTATTCTAAGGGAAGACGACAGTATTTCCTCGTCTACATTTACTTAAGATGTAATCACTTGCAATTAAGAAGGGGTTTAAGCATACAATTTCATGATTACCATTTAAACAAATATGAAACGGAGCATGCGTCAGTTAAACCGCAATGCGACATTTCCTACATAATGTAACTTGATGGTAACCTATGCATGTAACAATCGTGCAAGTACAAAGTATTAGTATTTTAGAAATACAGTAACTTTACGGGTTGATTATTATATTATAAGAACAAATTTATGCCTACCAACAAAACTAGTAGTAAATTCAATTGCAAATTATATTAGATACTATCATTATTCCGGGATAATTTGGAATCTATGGCACATTATCTTAACTGCTAGCATTTGCTTAAAAATCTCATTAATTTTAGTTATTCTATGTATTAAAATAGACGTTACTCTCTTAATAAAACTTTAGTAGGTTTACTGTCATATTGTGCATCGTCTGTGTTAGTCTAAAAAATATTTTTCAATGCCATTATATCTTGTTAACATGCCAATGCAATTTTTTATGTAACATGCTGTTGTAATACACTGAATAATACATATTATGATGGTCACGACCCTCAACCATCAGATTTCGTCGATGAAGAAAACAAATGGATTACAGTACGTAATATTAGCCTTCACACATTAAATTTATTTTACAAATATTTGCCTCAAATTCCAATTGCATGTTTCGTCTAGTTGAACATGGCTATTGTTAATATTTTCAGGTTTACCCAAGCCCGGGGGCGGCGCGGGGCGTGTGGGCGCTTCCGCAACCGCCCCCATGTAATATGGCGGCTGAGGAAGCTCTGCCACCGTGTTCACCTTTATCTCCAGACACTCCCGCTGCACCGCCACGGATAACTACCAACTTTAGCCACCTGTCCGATTTACATCAATTGATATTTGAAGCTGTCAGATCTGGGTAGAGATCCTTTTAAACATTTTATAATAATATTTAGTGCTGGACCTCAATCCGACTTCCTAATACCTAATAAAATAGTAACAACTCGATATGGAAGCTATTTATATAGATTATACAGAAGTCCACTTTGAGGGCATTATTTTGAAAGGTGTCATTAAACTTTGAATAAATTACTACCACGGAATTATTCCTCTTCTTGCTCTTTTTAATAATAAGGCGAATCATAAATTTGCTATTAACTTATATTTTAACATTTTTCAGTAGAATAAGTAAACATACATAATTATGAAACCTGTATGGCAATCTGTTATTTTATATTAATAACGTAAATTTTATGATGATTTACTACAGCGAAGTATCGGAAATAGAAAATTTGGTGGAGAAACTTGGTGTCGAGGTGCTGAGTGCACGTGACCAACATGGATATACACCTGCTCATTGGGCTGCTTTAGACGGCAGCGTAGCAGTCATGAGGTACCTGGTGGAACGTGGAGCACCGATTGACCTTTCATGTTTAGGAACACAGGTATACCGGATACAGATGGTCACTCGTAACTTTACTCACTATTACTTGCTGCTATAAATCCAGATCTCGTAACTGCGATAGTTTATAAAGGTAAAATTGATATTTGAAAAATCGTAACGAAAACATGTTAAAATGACCCATGAGGGGGTAATAAAAATCCATACGTGTTAATTTTGGCTATATACAACAGTAATATAAAGCAAAAATGTTTACGTCCTTTTTTTACTAAACTAAAAATTTTAGGGTCCCAGACCAATTCATTGGGCATGCCGCAAGGGACACGCATCCGTAGTACAAGTACTGCTACAATCTGGCGTCGCAGTAAATGCAGCTGATTTTAAAGGTAAATTATATTTTACTCAAATACAATAAAATAACCGTGTTTTCTCTGATAAGTTTTTCTTTATTTTTGCGCTGGCGAAAATACCCACGGAAGGATAATTTCAAACCTATGCAGGCTACAACGGCTACGCGGATCGCGTGTTTTTTATATTTCATTAAGAGGGCTGCATTTAATTATTGATTACTAAATAAAGTCTTTCTTCTATTTCAGGATTGACTCCCTTAATGACAGCATGTATGTACGGCAAGACTGCTACAGCAGCATATCTACTGGGTATGGGGGCGGCCACTAGGCTTTCTGATATCAACGGAGATACGGCCTTGCACTGGGCTGCTTATAAAGGTCATGCAGATTTAGTACGTTTGCTGATTTATTCTGGTGTTCCTTTACACTGCACCGACAACTTTGGCTCAACACCCCTTCATTTGGCGTGTCTCTCTGGCAATCTCACTTGCGTGAGATTGCTTTGCGAAAAGGTATTGTTATTTTATTATATGATTGGAATTTTGTTAAAGAATTTTAACTAACCATAAAACATAATTAATTTTAAAATTTCGTCTGCTATTTTGTTTGCGTTCCACGACTTTTAATAACAAGTGTTTCAAGGTAAACTGTCATAATGGTAATTGCAATTAAAAATATTATTAGTTCGCTTTTATAATTAGCTCACTTTTAGAATTATTATCTGTCCTAGTTACTAGAACACCTTATTTCTATTCAAAACCAAGCGAAATTTGTTACAGGTAAAAGCAGAGTTAGAACCCCGTGATAAGAATGGCAAAACACCTTTAATGCTCGCGCAGAGCCATAGACATGCTGAAGTGGTAAAATTACTTCAAAAAGAAATGAAGAGGAAGTCTCACTGGATGCCTCCGCTTTCTGAACTTTGGGCACTGTTGTTCGGAGGCGCAGGGGACTCGAAAGGGCCTCTGATATTTTTCTTGGTGTCAGTTCTCTTATGGGGTTATCCCATGTACATAATCAGGGTAAGTTTTACCTCAGTAGCAAAATTTATTATACATAATTCTCTTTTGCCGGAAACCACTTAGGTAGATGGATAACAGTTTGTTTCTCATATCTATAATATCTCGATATTTATAGCGTTTATACTTTTAATAATAACTATTATTTACAGTGCATTCCTTTGACATGGAACACATTACGACTATCCCATTACTTTTTCCTCTATTGGAATGCTATAATGTGGATGAGCTGGGTCATTGCTAATCGGCGCGATCCCGGCTATATACCGCAGAACTCCGAAACTTATTATCGTGCCATAAGACAAATACCTTATTATGACAAATGGAAGAAAAGGAACATCATTTTATCACGTTTGTGTCACACCTGCCGATGTCTAAGACCTCTCAGGTAAACTCTTTCAATATTCATTTAAATCATGTTGTATTTATCATGTTGCATTTTTGATCACTATAAAACCTCCTTAACTTTGTTGCGTGTTAAGTAGTATTATGGTTAGTGCAATTATAGAACCTTGATGTACTTAATCGATTTTATGTTATTTTGCGGTATAGTTTTCTGTATAACCACTACAGACAAAAAAGTTCAACGTAAGATAACAGGTTGTTTTCTATATAAAAGCATGTTCTTAAAAAATAATTAATTGTTAGTTTTACAAAGAGTTCATTTTGGCAGCTTTTGTAGGACTTTTTTTGCTTTAAAGGAAATTTTATGTATAATTAAGCATAGTCTTTATTTTTCAGGGCTAAACATTGCCGTATCTGCAAGCGTTGTGTGGCATACTTCGATCATCACTGCCCTTTCATTTACAATTGCATCGGTGTGCGCAACCGCATGTGGTTCTTCTTATTTGTAATGAGCGTTGCCATTAACTGCACGCTGTCTATATATTTCGCTTGCTATTGCTTGATTCTGGAAGGATTTGGACTGCTGTACATGTTGGGACTACTCGAAGCAATAACCTTCTGTGCTCTCGGCTGGATACTAACTTGTACTTCGGTTAGTATACTTAATTTCACGTACGGAAGGGTATAAGTCGACTCAAAGCAAATATAAGATATCATAAATAGTAAGATTGGCCAACTATAGTGTGGTGTATGGTTAATCATTGAATTCGAGTGATCAAATTACGATACATTTAGAGGAATTTTATTACAAATTAAAATTTTTTTTGCTTTTTTATCGATTTCGTTAATGAGATAATAACCCTTTTTAAAAAACAATCTGTTGAGTTATATCATTATGTTTACAGATTTTACATGCTTGTATGAATCTAACAACAAATGAAATGTTCAACTATAAAAGGTATCCGTATCTGCGCGACAAGAGAGGTCGCTACCAAAATCCTTTCTCAAGAGGGCCCATCATGAACCTCATCGAGTTCTTCGTCTGCCTCCCAGACAAATACGATGAACAGGATTTCTTTTACGAGGAGAGCATATGATATGAAGTGCGCTGACAAAGCGACTCGAGCCTGTATAAGAAACGGAGTCGGGACACCGTGCTCCTGTCTGGGCAGGCAACCGCGAAAGACGCGAAAACTAAGTTCGCTGTATGATAACGCAGGCACAAAAGATTTATGTCACCGCTTAAAAAAAATGTTAACTTCTACATACACATAAACACTTAATTTAAATGACACTAAGACCTAAACCATTAAGCAAAATTTTATTCAAGTTATCAATAACAAATACTAGTTCACCTGTTACTTAATGTTTATATTTACTGCTAAATAAAAATTGTTTTCAAACAAAAATATGAAAAACTATTTTGATGCACTAAATATAAATAAAGGAACCATATACATTTTGTGACTTTCATTAGCCGAATATGCGGCCCGTCGAACACAAGTTTTAATCCTTTGCCCGGATTTCATTCAGCACTGAACTATTAGCTATAAAGAAATATTTTAGCCACGTGAGTACTACACTACACATTGGGTCTAACGGCCGGTTTTTAAAATAAAATAATTTCTCGTAATCTAGAAATAATTTTATTTTAAAAATTGCATTGCATTCCATACCAAGGTATAAAATAAAAAGCTAGTGATGTTTGACAAAGGTTATCATACTAAGCTTTTTTATTTACCACGTCTATTAGTACAAGTAACCTTCGTAGGTATATTAAACAATTTAACACGCTAAACGCCATGGGGGTCACCGGTGACCTCACCCTTCCTCTATCAAAGCGCCATGGGGGTCACCGGCGACCTAAACGTATAGTCATATTCAAACTACTTTTTCTCGCCGCCGGCCATACTGACTGTTACTTTATTCGTACTCCGTGACCGGCACGGCGCTGTAGAACTATACTGCGCAGTGGGACAAACATACCTTGTAAGGAATTGAAAAAAT
>DWHU01000739.1:0-16054 GCA_018247975.1 Parides photinus | reverse complement strand
TACGCAGCTTACTTTAATCTTTTGTAACTCAATATACTTTTGCTAGATGGCGTGAACATTAACTTAATAAGAATTCTTCCACATATATATATATAATATCGATAGAAATCGAACATAGGTTACATGCTTGTTATATATATGCAGGTGACCGATGTGGCTGGTGGAGCTCGATACAACGCTTCAGTGACCCCTCACGGCACCGTTTGTCTAAGGCTGCGTGATAGGGTCAAGTAAGTATTATTTGATTATTAAGCTGAAGCAAATGAAACGATGACCAGAAAATTATCTCTGATATTAAGCAGTAAATGATTTTGTTACATTTCATCAGCAGCCGATAGTTTACTGCTGGATAGAGAACCTTCCTCAAATAACACCTCGTCGATCGGCCTTGTGCTGCCCGCACCCAGCGGTTTCCTGGTGATCTATACTTTAGTCACACGACCTCTCCTTGAATAAGCTATTGTTTTTTCAGTATAACTTTCTGATAAATATTGATTTTAGCTCAGTGTAACTGATTCCGTGGCGTGGTGGCTAATTGCTTATCTTGTAGTTTGGGAGGACTCTAGTTAGATTCCGACACCCATATGTCGAGTTTGCGTTGCGTGTTTGGTTAGTATTTATTTGTTAGTTTTTCCAACACGTTGAATGCAAACTTCTCATCTAGCAGATGATTTCTTTGCTACTTTTACTCCTTTTTACTTCTATGTCTGGGATACATGATGGTGTGTTTTTTATTTTAGAGTGGACATGACTGTTGATGGAGCAGTGCGTGTAACAAATGCCAAGTACAACATCGTGTTAGCGTTGTCGCAGTCTGGCGCAGCCGCAGCTCTAATCCATCCTAACGGACGAGTTTACAATTATCGTTCTCGTGTGGAGATACAAGCGCATCATCAGCAAGGGAATAACAAGTCGGTTAACCAAGAGATTCACTTTTGCGTAAATTTCATTACTAATTTTTGTGCATCTAATATTCTTTGTATGGGTCAAGTATTTCCTCCTACTACTTAAAGAAGCTACTGAACAACCTAACCACAGTCTTAACCACGGGTGATAAATGACTTATCAATATCCTGTTTTGTCGTTTTTGCAATATATGTAGTAGATTTTCAGATTTGAGAGATTTGGATAAATACTTTTCTATTATTTTTCCCTTCAATGGCAAACATTGCAAGGTATGGCAATGAGAGGGACAGCAACAGAAGAGCTTTATTGTGTTTACCTATAAGTATACTTAACCCTTAATAGATAATTCCATACTCTTATGTTACACTAAAGGTACGCAAAAATGTGGTATAAAGGAGTATCATTTACCGCGGAGCAGTGTGCTCTAGTTTATCTTGTGGACGCTGCTGGAACTCGAACAACCACTGACACCTTCCTCGATATGAGCCAGGACTTCACTCTCAACGTTTTTTACAAGTAATTTCTATTAAATGTGACATTTGCAACGTTATTACATTTGTCAGCACTCATTTGTAAATTAATAAAGAACACAGAAATAGCATACTCATACTATCTAAATATAGAAGCTGGAATATAGCTCCCTCCCCCAATAATTTCTCCAGCTGCCGTGTAACTTCCCTTCAAACCGGAACAGTAACGTTTACACAGTTAACGTTCACCGCTAATAGGGTCGTACTATAACATAAGCCTGTTATCATTTGCGGGTACTGAATATAAATAAGATTGTAATTTGCTCTAATTCCCTGGTTGTGCAGTGAATCAGGTCATGGTCCCTCATACGTAAACAAGGCGCTGTCGCTGCTGCAGGCTATGCAGTACTGGCTAACCGACGATGGTATCGACAACTGGATCATCAACAACGTGCGAGTCAGCCAGACCGCTGATGGGCTAGTGCGGTTAGTTGTTTTTTTCTCTATCTTAAGGTTATTTGAAAATTTCAGTCATGAACTGCATAATCTTAATATTTATTATATGCTCCGTTTACTTGCTAATACCAAAGTGTTGCTAGTTATAACTATCAGGGGCGTGCGCTCCTTGTAGTCAGAAAGGCAGTGCTTTACTTGCCATTCGCAGATATTTTAATAAAACGATCACACATCGGATATCTTGGAACAAGACTTGTTCTGTTTCATGGTTTCCTATTTAGAGATCCGTCGCATGGCTGTGGCTATGCTAAAAATCTATAAAAGTAAATGTTTTTATGACCGAGTACTCCGCCGCATACCCAGTGTCATAATCCTGTGCACGTCACTGATAACTATATACTATGACATTAAGCTCGTTACGTTAAGACATAGACGTTGTCTCGTTACTTCAGAAGTAAAGAATAGCAATATTCTCTTTCGATCTTTTTTATATAATCGATCTTATTTTGATACATATAGTATCCACCGCTGCAGCCATAAGTACCAGTTGCGGACCAGCCCCAGCAACGGCTCTGCTTCTATTACCAGTCCTTTTGTACATTGCACAGCTTCTCTGGGTCAGACTCAACATTTATTTGTACGGTAAGTAAATACACAACAATAGTTTGCCTTCATTTTAATAAAATTTGCTATGTATTTGCTATGTTTATTATATCTATGTGGCTACTGTAATTGCTGTGGTAATGGAGGCTCAGTACCTTACGTTTCAAGGCGACTAGCAGTGTTTATTATTGTTTCAAGCACCACATTGTTAAAATATTAAAATGAAGATATATTTTTAAGTTTTTCGTTATATTAAAAGATAGAGATTTTCTTCATTTGCTATGAACGGAACTTTAGCTCGGTGGAAATCGAAGCAGCGAAACAGATTTGTCGCGCTCCTTCCTCTCCTTATTCTTTTAATTCCGTTTATAATACTTTTAACTGTATTTGCTTATTAAACAGTCGCGGCGAACGGCGAATGCATTTCGATGGAAACTCTTTCATTGTGCGAAACGCCGGCCATTCCGCCGGATTTGATGACAAGAACCAACTAAAAGTATATTGAAATTCAACCACGTACCCACACACCTGATATCTGGTTATGGTTATATTTTCTTTGTTTTTACCCATACGGTTGTACAGCCTAATAGAGACGACAACTCCAAATCATAGCATGCGTTTGATTCGAATCCCGGACAAGTCTTTTAGAAAATTGATTATTCTACATTTAGAAGTTTTGAGATTTTTATTTTTAAAGCGCTGCTGCCCGAGCTTCGATTTTTGTTTATCGAAAAAAATATTTACACGGACGACGTCATAGTTGTTAAGGTTACAGTTGCTTGCTAAGTGTTAGATCATCGGCAGAGAGACGGAGATTATTTTTTATATTTTATTTATCGGTTGTATAATAAAACGTTAGCAATAGTTTGATTCGCCCATCCAGTTGTGAGCAGTGTAACTTACACATACATTACAGTTTTAGAATTACTTAAGTCGATTTACTTAAGTTGCTTTTAACCCAAATGATTTTATTATACATTGGAAAATTATTGATGGCGGTATGCTTATAATTGTAATATACATTATTTCAGTGGTATTTGATCTTAACTGTACCTTGTGCCTCCCCAGTATTATCAAACTGTCACAATAAAAGGTATCAACGATCGTTCTAAAGATGGCGTCGTATTTACCGCATCGGGCTTGGCAGTGTTTAAATAACAGATTCAGTTGTTTCACAAACGTTTTGATACTTCTGACTTGTCCTAATTGATTGTAAAGAAAAAATCTTAAGTTGTATGTTGTTCAATAATAAAGTAATGATTACTTTGGATATTGTGGTTTTCTTTAATTTTGCCTTAACTAAGACCTTATAAGGATTGGCGAATCTGCTGGATGCGAGTAGCGATAGGCCTTTCGGGCGAAAATATTTTGGAAGATGTCTGTGTAGAAGTGGACTAATATCGGTTGATAATGATATTTGATTCGTTTGATGGGCAGATATCTGATTACGGTAACAATAAAATCCACGCAAATTTTTTTCCGTTGAAGGTGTCTTTATTTATATGAAATGCTTGCCAAAGTCGAGGCAAAACGTTTGCATGAAAAAAAATTTCACTTTAATTTTTTTTTTATATTATTCTTTAATCTTTACGGCCCAAGTTTTTTACTAGAAAGCGACAATCTTAACAAATTTAAAGCATACGGAAGGGCTTGTCTATGCCTAAACTTCCCGGAGTCGATAATAGATCGGCGATATTGAAATATGAGAAATAAGTTTTAAAGATTTTATTACTCGACAAACAACCTAGATGATCATCAGAAGCTAAGTGACGTCTACATTGAAGAAACTTTTTTACTTTAACATATAAGTATTATTTTATAAGAATGAGGTCATTTTATATACAATTTAATTAAGTTTATGCGTGCCCGACCAATATCATGTAAAATTGATAGAAATTTAATTACTAATAATGATTAGCTACATATAGGAAATAAATAGGTAGATTGGAATTTATATGATCATTGCCATATTCTATAAGATCTCTCGCTGTTGTAGTGTTTGTAAGTCGTGCGGTTTTAGATGAAATCTTGATTGAGATGTTAATTTGAATGCGATATAGATTGAGGCTTGCTCTAGTGAAGCGTAAAATGCAGCGCGCAGGGCAGCGCGAGGAGAGTTGGTTAGTTCGGCGAGAGAGCAACGGGGCGGTGCGGTGCGGCGCGGCGCTATCGATCGGCGCTCGTGGCGCCTCGACGCGGCGCGCGGCGGCGGCGTCGCCGTCCGCGTGCTCCGCGCCGCGCCGCACCGCACCGCACCGGCTGTCAGGGAGATGCGTGACGCAAGCGGCGCGCACACGGCCACCGCCAGCCGCCCGTAGTGTACGCGCGCGCACGCACGCCCCGCACCGCCGCCGCCGCGTTCCATTGCGCCGTCCTCCGCTCCGGCAGGTGAGCAGAGCAGGGGTCCACGTCGCGGAGCCGGCCGCCCGCTCCGAGGCGGTATTGATCGCATCCCGTTCGCTTGTTCCAATGTTTATAAACAGCCGGCCATACGTTTCATACGCTCCCTCTTGTTTTTGATACGTTCGCCCGACCGGAGACGAGACGAAGTCGTGATCCTGTCTACGCCGGCGTCTCGGACAGGACGTGGTGCAAGTATGTACGTATGCACACAGTTTTCCAATGTTTAATTCGTTTACGCATTAATTAGCCGAAGACGTACGTCGAAGCCGTTGCGTCGTTAGACTGATAACTATTAATATCCGATGAGTTGTATAGGTAATCCTTAATATGTTACAAAGTTGCTGTGTAAATAGACAATTGGTTTTTATCCGGAGGGTGAGCAGCGCGATTATTTCTTCCCGGGTATCAATCTAAATGCGCGATAGACATCACGCATTCTCGGGTGAATCGTGTGCTATACTGTTATCTTTTAAAATAAGTGCTATGTAACATAGTTTACCGTTTGTTATATTATCGATTTATATCCGACTGCATGTGCATGTCGCATTGCTCTATCAAGCGCGGTAACTATGTTCACAGCTCGGAAGGGACGAATTGCACAACACTAATACATAAAGTACAACTGTATTCATATTATTGGTTAATTAATCCACAACGCTCAACAAATATTTGGCTAATTTCTGTGATGATCATTTTTTTCGTGAAAATTTAAACTGCGTTAATAAATAAAAAAAAATAAACTAAATTGTAATAGAAATTAACACAAAGTTTTCCCGTTCATAAATCTACATTTAGATTTTTTTCACACTAAATTTAAGGCACATTCTTTGTATTAGAAAAAGAAACATCAAAATTGAATGAGTCTATAAAAAGTTATGCGCAGTCATACTAAAAAGCGGAACACAAAAACGTATCGTAATAAGGACTTTTCTTTTGTCGTCGGTTAAAAGAGGACGCGGCATCAACGGGTAAAAAAAATTTGGCGAAATTATTGCAATGGTTTTCTATCCAAAAATTATATGTTATATTACATGTTATATAATAATTACATGTTATATAGAAGATAATACAAAAATTTATATGAAGCCTTAATTATTTTTCAAGTGCCTTTTTGTCCAGACCAGTCTTGTTTACGGATGCATTTAACGGGGCGCCCAGAGAAACATACGGAAATTATTATAAAAACTTTATTATTTATAGCAAAATAATTCAAGCGATTAAAATTGATGATTGATGAAGTATGAAAATTAAAATTGCGAGTTGATGTGAATATTCGTTTTGCTCCCTTTAAAGGGGTAAAGTAACAACCCTTGCCTCTTTATTCATATCAAACAGTTTAACGTAAACAAGCTATCGATTGTAACTATACTACTTAGGGCTATTTAACTCAGCAATTGTAATAATATCATTTCGGATTTAATCTAAAACGTGCGGCTCTAAAATTCGATTAAAAAGTAGTTTCATTATGATCGGAGACTGAATTATTTTTGGCGTTTGCGGAGGCAGGAAGAATGTATTTTGTTGCAGTAAGACTATGTCCAATTTAAACGCAATCAGTTTTGCCGGAGCCGCCGCAACGCACATAAAGTAGCTCAATAAGACCTTCATAACTTAAATAATTGGTCACTTTATCAAACCCCACAGCCACCGTCATAGGTTCAAGGTCAATAAATTAGTAATAATAAGTGGCCATTAAAAGTGAGTGCTTACGTACTTTGATGTAAGACAGGTGTGTTTTATTGTTTAATAAAAATTGATATCATTTTAATATTTACGACAAATAACAATTACACTTCTATGATTAGTTAACTCTGTGTTGATTTTTTATAGTCAACCTACAGAGAAGTCATTTACAAAATCGTTTGTTGATTAAATAAGTCGGCTTCTTATTTAGAAATGATTAAAATCGTTCTAACGGTGTAACTTGTGTAAAATAATGAGTTTTTGTTGATGCTACGCTCATTTCCACTATAGAAATTAGATACAGCCGGTACACTCTTTATAAATTTATATGTAATAAGACTAGCTGTACTGTGGAGTTTGTATAAAATGAAAAGAGAAGGGGGACCAGTTTACACTTCAAAATTACTGAGATGTTATCCGAAGCTTTGTTGTGCTTAATGGTACAGGTAATACTTCTAAGTCGTGCTGTGACGTTTCTAGAACAGCTATTCATAACCCGTCAAAGAGGCAATTTTACTGTTCCTCTTTTTTTTTCATTTGTCCGTCTTGTGAAGTAATTGGCATAAAGTTTCTGAATGCTGTGCACGTAATGCTCGTGAAGAATCAAACTCGTGATCTATCGGTATCGGCGCCGGCGTCCGTGATCGTGATGCGCTCTAGTTTATCTTTTATTGTTGGGTCATTCCCGCGCGTTATTATTAGCTGCTAGTAGTTAAAACGCATCGCATGAACGTCCTTGCCGGTGATGTCATATGAATAAGAACAACAAATAATGGACGTCCAACATTCGAGAGCCGAGCCCACGTCACTTGGGTGCGCCGAACTACCCACCTACAATAAACTGTGATGAACTTGATCACCGACCATATGGGTGAGGTTGGCGGGCTTCTTGCACCCAATTGGTAATATTTTAATGGCTGATATTTATTAATTACTAGAGAACCAGACGAACTTTGTTCCACCTAACAGTTAATAAATGGGCAGATTTATTACTTTAAAACAAACTCAAAATTATACAGTGAATTTTTTTATTATATCAGTACAATAAAATACAGAATTTGGATCTATTGGATACGGACTCAATCTGGTCAATAGATATCGACTTCTGTTGGTATCGTTTGGAAGTAATAAATAATTGTGACTATCAGACATTGAATAATCAATTTGCAATAAAATATCGTTGCGACGTATAAATTGAGATATAAGTTGTCCTATCTCTCAAGTTGTATCAAACTGCACGCGTTGTGAAAATTTGACTAAAATCGGTTAAGTAGTTTAGGAATCCATCGCGGACAAACACTGTGTGACACGTAATTTATATAAATTAAGATAATCTATTGTAGGTCGCGAAACAAATATAATATATTATATTAAATAATAAAATTAGAAAAAAAATATTTGTAGTAAATTTACACACCGTTTTAATGTTAGTCATTTGATTTAAATATATCTGGCATACATCCAACGGCTTTAAAATTCGCACTGTATTGTATGTATCTATCTAGAATTTTACGAATTTAAAACAAATCGATTGCTTAATGGTCGCTATGTTAAAAAACTGATACTGACAAACAGTCAGGACAGTTTTACATAAGCGAAAATCACGGTATGATTAGAACCGGTGAAAGAAAATGTATTAATGTGTATTATTCACTTCACGTAAATATCGTTTTGATTCGCCATAATATACTAACATAAGTGGATGGATGTGGAGATAGAAATAATTCACAGCGATGAAAGGGAAAACTGATAAAAACAACGTTAATAGGATTACCGCTTAATGCTTTTACATAAATAAATAAGACATTTAGAATAAAGTAAATAAAGAAAACCTATAGCCTATCTATACGAAACCATATTCAAGTAGGTTTTTGATATATGTGTTGTATTATATAAACCAACAAAATAAAGTTTTTTAAAAAAGTTACATGATAACGATTCTGAAACATGTTCCTTCCTCTTTGCACTTTAAATAGGATTTTTCCCTTAAAAATTATAGACATCAGTTTAGAAACGTTTTGCACAAACTTTCGCAACTATTGTGTATTTTTTTATCAATTACTATAGTTATCTTGCATAATGATATCATATTATCTGGTTTAATATCTAGTTTATTCGCGTAAATGCCTTTTTCAATTTCTCCAAGCATTTATTAACGTATATCGGATAATTAAATGAGAAATAAAGTTCTTAAACCGAACCGAAAAGAATGTTTGTTGTGGTTCACAGAATATTTAATGCATTTCTTAAAAATAAATATATAAGCTTATAGACATTAATTTAACAAATAATTTTATTGTAGTTAATTTGGAAAGTAAAATAAGGTTGCCTCCAGCTAAAACAACGATAAGGATAAGGATGGATGGACGATAAGAATGGATGTAAAGCCAGGCATTATCTTTCAGTCAACATTATGGGTTATAAAAAGAAAATTTAGTAAAAAATTAACACAGTGAAAACATGTTTATGTATTTTTTCGTGCGATTTTTTATTTGTGAAAGTTTAAAAGTATTTGGCTACAATGTAATATCATTTTAAGCGACACTGCGGCATCATATGGCAAAGAATTAAAAGAACTCCTTATCTGTTATTATTAGGATGTGAATACCGGTTCCAGGAGCCTAGTGTCAGAAGAGATGTCACATTCAAAACATGGCGTTAGTATGAACATAGAATATATAGCTAAACTACAGGGGTAATGAGATTTGTCTGTATCTAAAGGCGACGAGTTTATAGCGGATTGAAAAACTTCCTAATTAGCGTTATTTAGTTACGGGTGTGCGTAATCTTACCATCAGATAAAAATACCGCCCGTCTCATCCCTGTCGAATTAAAAAAAAAATTATACTTGCAAGTGCACGATTACGTAAACATTATACTGTTATGACTGCTCTGAGAACATGTTGAATAATACTATATATCCTCTCTTGATAGAATCTCTGCGAGCCATGTTTTGACTGAAACAGCTTATCTAATACTGGTATCGCGGAGCCGTGGTCTACGGTTTAACTAATTATAACATAAAAAAATCTCTTATATCTACATACTACGCATTGTATAGTTATCCAGCGCTGATTTTCAAGGAGAGGAAGAAGTTATGGAGCACGCAGGCTTTGATCGGCTGGCTTGATGAGAGCTCGTGCTCGGCTGGAAATCGAAAGGAGCGGTTCGGCAGAAAGGCTCGCATGATGGTGGTGAGCCTGTCTGCTCTTTGTACGTGTATGAATTACCAAATTTTATGTATAGATAATTGAACAAGGGAGTTGTGATAGCCAAGTGGTTTGGGACCTCGGCCGCCGTTTGGAGGTCGCGGGATCGAATCCGGCGCGCACCGATGACTTATGTGCGCTTTAAGAAATTGTCACTGACTTTATCTACCAACCCTCACTTGGCCAGTGTGGTGGATTAAGACAAAATACTCTCTCATTATGCGAGAAGGCCCCGATTCCCTGCAGTGGGAACATATAGCGGGATGATAAAAAAAGTAGTGAAGACCAAGAACAAGCCGTGATAGCTGAGTGGTTAAGGACCTCGGCCTCCGATTTATGTGACTGACTTTTTCTGAGTTATGTGCGTTTTAACATATTAAATATCATTGGCTTTATCCACCAACCCGCATTTGGCCAGTGTGGTGGATCAAGGCCAAATACTCTCGCATTATGCTAGAAAGCCCCGAGTCCCTGCTGTGGGAACGTATAGTGGGCTGTTTATGTTTATGTAAGTGAAGAACACAGAGCAAAGCATTAATCAGTTTATTGCATGTCGGTTTATAATCGTATATATGTATTATTTAACTGCGTTTATTATTGCATTTTAATGTTATGGTTTTATGTTTTTGGTGAAATCTTCGCCTCGCACTATCCCACATTTCGGATGAACACACGAAAGTGACGAGAGCGGAATACAAATGGGCCTGTCACGGATGTTTTGCCCCGACAAAGGGGACAGAGCTTGAGCGAAAATAATGTACGACTCAAGGTTACAATGTCTCCGCACGGATCGCCCCTTAAATCAGTTCATATGTATAAATAACAATTGTAAATAAATATATGAGACGACTTGATATTTATGTAACACGTACCCATGAAAAGTTAATTGATGTATAATTCATTGACCATTTGTCTATCGCGCTTTGTATACAAGCGCTCGTGTAACTAAACTTTCGTTATAATTTAGTTATAAATATACACCCGTACTAACAATAACTATTTATATTAAAGAATATATTATTTAGACTCAATACAGTAAAGTATCTTAAACTTTATTCTGATGGTAAGCTATGCAACTTGTTGAAATTAATTTTATAGGAACCCTTAAAATTACTTAAAATTTATTTTTATTTACCAAAAGATACGTCGGGTTTAGTTTAAACGAAGTCTTAATAATTACCATGTAGGTTAAACTGTATATGAAAAACGTCTTCGATTAGGAGCAAAACTATCTTTGTGTATAAAGCCGTATCACTTCACTGGCGGCTGTCGTCATAGACCGAATAATACCTCTCGTTGCTGTTTTTAAAAACATTTCACATGTGAATGAAATGAAACCTCGCGGGCTCTATCGTTATTCGGCTACGGTAGAGTGCGAAGTACAAACATTCATTCAAAAATATTATTGTACAGCAGCAGTCGAGCTACAACCGTGTTAAACGAAAACATGTGTCTTGCGTTAAAACTTATCAACGTACTTATAATAGGTGTAATAAAACTTGCTGCACATGTGCATATAGGTTGACTACGATAACGTATAGTTTAACTACGTTAACCTAAATGTTTATTCATCAGTCCTCTGTCACAATTAACAATGTTTATCACTTGGTATTATCAATTTTGAGTTTTTTAAGATTGCTCATATAGTAGGGATAATGTTTCTAATTAAATGGCGATTATGATCAGTAGTTCTGTGAACACGAAGCCATGGGTTCACCGAAGGCAGCTGACCTTTCCCTGACTGAGAAATGCTATTATGTTGTCATTCCCACACGACTAAGGAGTTCGCTACATCGCTCTTTCAGCAAGTCGTGCGACGTGGCGCAACAGTACCGTAATTCAAACTTTTGACTAGCTCGCGAATTAGCAAATTCTTAGTATTTGTAGACGTTACGCCTTCGCGCCTTAGCACGCTTTGTTATATACATATAAGTATACCATAAAAACTGTCCCAGCAAACGATGTTTTGCCATATACATAATTTCTAGGAAAATCTTTCAGTTTAGTTAAAAATCACTTTTCATAGGTGTGTGGGACATCCCCACACATATTATAGAAAGCATTGTAGATAATGGAAGTATACTTCACTTAGACTAATGAAGGTCAATACCAATTAATATATTAGACTGCTATCTTGCAACTTTATTGGAGGTCTGTGGATAAAATAAAAATAATGCGATAAAAAGAAGGGGCAAATCGAAAGTGTATCTAAGTCATGAATAAAAAAAATATCCAGAAAAATGTTGTTAATAATTAACAAATAAAACGGAAGGGTTGATTGTCAAAGAGTCAAAATTTATGGTTGTATGTATTTTCGAATGCTGTATCATAAAAAAACTAACAAAAATATCTAAAAAAGAAATTAATCCGTGGACCACCCTTGCCATTTAAGGATATAAAAATAGATGTTGACTGATTCTTAGTGCTACTCAATGAGCACACAAAATTTGATGTGAATCGGTCGAGCCGTTTCCAAGCAGTTCAGCCACTAACACTGACACAAAAATTTTGTATATTATATGTATAGGCAATAAACTAACAACTATATTCGGGATGTGTTTTGAATGTTGATCTCAATACGTTTCGAGTTATTTTCGTTTGTATTAATATTTAGATTGACCATGATTTTTTTAAATCACTATTTATTAAATGATATTGAATTTTAATAACTAAAAATCTTTCTATTTAATGAAACGAACGTAGTAAGTTTTTTTTTTGTTTGTGAAATGAAGGTAAATGTTTTCGTATCTATACACGCTTATTTTAATTTCAGATAAATTAGTCCAGAACAAATGCTATGATTGGAAGAAATCCGTTGGCACCGTTCTCTATGAAATGGAGATTGTAAATTAGGTACGTATGTAGTGGTTTAAAATAGATATTGTTTTGTCAACACATAGATATGTGAATAATTTTTATGACCTTGACGGAAGAAGTGTGGCGATCTTGATGTAGATATCGATAGCGGTGCCACTGCATGCGTCAATCGTCAAAACAATTTGAATTTTATGTTTAATATATTCAAGGTCTTTACACAACAATCTATACATTATCGTTGAAATATTTTATTCAAATAACTCAGTAGCTAAAAAATTGTCATATAATTTTACCGTCGAAGCAATAACTCTGTCACGGTCAAAATGCACATAAACTTTATGTTACCAAAAATATATATGGCTCGCAGATAGAGTATGAATATAACATACTGATATAGTCCTCCTAGCCTATAGAAGATAAGCTAGTTCGTAAATCGTCTTGATTTTCCGGTAAAGATACTTTAAAGAACGTGCGGAAATAGCATTTACTAAAATAAATTATAACAAATCCGCGATAGCTACTAACCCACATTTTGCAAGCATGGCTTCAAGTCCCACCATGGGGAACATTAAGAAGGCTTATTATAATGAAAAAAATCTAGAGTTCATGTCTTTTTGCGGAGATTGTTCTTGAAATTCATTCGGCAAAATAAGGCAGTCTTGAAACTAAATGAAAAACCTAATAACTAGAAGTTAATGTAACGTAACATCACAGAATAAAACCGAATCTAACACCGTGGGAAATATTGTTCTGATCCATATTTAACGCATCGTCAATCGCCAGAGTTTTTGTGTTGTTTAGCTTTCTCTTCGCTTTCAGATATTCTATGTATAAAGTGACTTGTCTGTATATATACATAATAATACTTTTTTTACGTTAAAAATGTGTAAATGCTTATCAATGTCTATATTATAATTATGTAATCTATACCCCGGCGCGATAGCGCGTCCAAAATTATAAGATTAAATAATCTTTCAGATCTCACTGTCGTGGAACATATGTAGAGATAATAATTCTGTGAAGTAAGAAGGTCAGCATATTGATTTTGGTTTTTCGTAATATGGACATAAGGAGATATATAATTGCTTACGTTCAAACGTAAAAATTAAATATTGCTGCTTCATCAATGTTGTAAGAGTGCTGCTGACCGGCAACCATGCTGTCTTACATGGTTCCCGTCGAGGAGAAGCCTCCCCCAGCGCCTGTGAAGGGCCGACTTGCATTGGAACTAATGGGCAGTCCTGGAAGTCCTGAATCCATCGTAAGAAAAACTAGAAGTAACATCTCCAAGGAGTCTTCTACGAGTTCGTTCGCTAGCGATCTCACTATATCGTCGTCGACACCGACTTGCGCCCTTGACAAGCCCAAACATAAACTGCTAAGTAATGGCAGTAAACACACGTCACTAAAAAGGTTAGTGCCACTCGTTTAATTATAAAAAAAAATACTGTTTGTTTGTAAAGTGTTTCGTATATTTTTGTAGCGTACATTGCGACAAATATAAAAGATCGTTGCTCGTTTAAATTTATCCAGCGCACTGTATTTGCATGAATTCTTTTCGCCTGTATTCTTTTTAAAACAGCTGTGTTCATAGTATGTTTTATACAAGAATAAATGTTAAAAACATTTTAGGTGTTCTGCATGCATAATATTTTTTGACTATAACCTGCGTTATTGAAAAACAACCTAGAGTAGTTATAATATATAGACACTTAAATAAATCTCTGTAAAATGAATTGAAAAGGTCTCGGGTTAACAAATCGCGACGGTTCTGTTTCAAAAAATCACTACTGTTATACTGCTGATTTACAATTTAAATTGATCCCAAAGGATATCGTAACCGGAATGTCGTGTGCTTAGTAAACTATGTTGTTGAACAGTGGAGTTTACATGTATTTGTTTTGTTAATTGAGCTATTAACTTCGCCTCGTTAATCAAAATGAATGAATTCTTCGCCTCGTGTAGATTTGTTGATATGCATTTAAATCCTGATTCTATTAAAGCCCTCGATCGTTAGCATTTATTAAACTCGGTGTTAATTCGTTTTATTTTGACAGAAAGGCACTAAAAATAATGTTCATTTGTATTATCAGAGGTACATCTTTAATATTATTTAACATTTAAAATTAAAGTTATTGTAACAGTCAACTCTCTGTTATTCGATATTTACCTCGTTATAGAAAATGTAATAAGAGATCTTGGAATCTGTTTACGTTTAAGCTGTTCTGAGAGAGTATACCTGTACAACTATTGACAACTAATCTTTGGTTATTTGACTCCAGACATACATAAAATTTTATTCTAAACTTTCTTAAAGCAAATAGCGTCTTCCGTCGTGTGGTAAAATACGACACGGTTTCAATGTTTAAAAGGAAGATCTGGTGAAAATATTTATATAATTATTTACAATAGGGTAATACCACATACGTAATTGCACAGTACTTTGACTCAAACGAAAACTGATAAACTAATATTTTATAACGGTTGATAGTTACGTAAATCAAGCAGCATATATATGTTAAACTATGTTTTATAGATATTTATTTGTATAATAATATTACATGGTGTATTTATGGTACAATAAATTCAATAGAAATCCATCATCGTTTGCTGGCGCGTTGTAATATCTAAGACGTCTTCCCATTCGTTCTTTTAATTTTATTTGGATAATAAATCCATAATCCAGTATACCTAGACCAGTTCTATGCCTGTGTCCGATTATATAAGTCATTCTTGCTACTACAGAAATGGTAATCAATTTAGTTGTACTAGTATAGTTCATATTTTCGAAACTTGAGAACGGCGTACCATAAATTGTAATAGCTACACAACACAATTTGGAAAATATGCTCTACTGAGGTAGATATACCTTAACGGTCTAGGGAAGATTGAGACCAGGTCTATCACCAGAAAAACATCTCCCTCGATAGATCACGTGTAAGAGAGAAAGGCGTAGTTCCTAACTACAACGAAACATGTGCACGTTTCCGGGATCGATACAAGACCTTTTTGTCTAGGCACATCTTGGCTATGATGTGCACTCGTTAACTAGACGATGCATATGGGGTCGGATTAATTTAGAGATAATTACAAAAGGCCAAAGGTGTACAAGCATTTAGAGCAGTACAGTAGTGCAATATTTGAAAAAATATTGTTATTGTTTAGGATTTAAGAGATACGTAGTTTTTGTTGTCCCAAGCATCCGGAACCCGCAATGGAATCTTTGTCAGCCACGGTGTATATATCTCTAGTTGGCATTCGGGCCTGCAAAATATAATATTATTATGTATTTGATAACTTATTACATAGGAAAATGTAAAAAAAATCACAGGTTTTATTTTTGTTATTACCTCGTTCTGTATATCAGCTATGTAATATAAGCGTCAAGAAAGTGCGTTTTTACGTTTATGTATGAAACACAGACCACGTTATTATGTACCTAGGAAAGGCCAGCGACAGCGAAATTCGAGCAACGTTGACCTATCACTAAATGAAACCGTATATGTT
>DWHU01000738.1:0-16066 GCA_018247975.1 Parides photinus | reverse complement strand
GAAACGACGGAAAAGTTCCCGGAGTCCATACTTAGAACTCGAGGTTGGGTTTTTGCATTTTCTGGAACTTTTGACTGTTTCTCATCAACGACCGCTATGGGGCTGAACAGGTCGAAGGCTTGAGGGCGGTCAATTTTATCGTTCTTTCCTTCAGGCGGCGTGTCAGTCGTAGATAAATTTTCCTTAAAGGTAAGAGTAAATAATTATTAAAACGTACCCACAATCTTTCCAAACATAATAAGAGATGCCTGAACTATTTAAACACTTGCGGTACAGCGTCATGTTCCTTGAAACCGCTCACTGCTTAAATGTAGTGAAAAATTATTATGATTTCCAATCTTTTATCTTCGTTTAACAAACACTTGTCCTCAATTTCAAGTAGTGTTAACTGATAACCGGAACACGGCAATAACAGACAATATACAATACAAGAGATGTAACTATCCTGATGGCTTTGGAAAACCCTGCCGCTAACTGAGCTCTACATGAGACACAGAATTGAACCCGGAATCACCAAAAACCGTTTACTATTCTATTACCCTTTTCATATTCATATATCTTTCCGCGCCATCTATGATAATAAAGTAATAGTGCGTTTATGTGATCTCGGAGTTATTTAAAGTACTTAAGTAACAATACAGATGTCAGGTGGATGCCATAGAATTTAATCAAAAAAAATGGTTGAAATACACATAAATATAATTTAATTTTTCCCACAAATCGTTTGTTTTTTTGTTTATAACTTTGCAGATGTTGTTATCAAAAATATACACAATTTTCATTTTACATAACCCCCTTACTTTAACATCAACGCCATCTTAAATAGAAGGGAAAAATTAAAAGGGATACACGGAGGGTGAGCCTACATCGCGCTATCGGAGTTTTCGCAAGCCGTCAGTATATATAGGCCGGATTCTGTACCGTTTATCGGGAGTCCGATTCTACACAGTGAATTAGTTACAGTGGAGTATAGGAGCTACGTTTAAATCCACTCCACACTCGTCTCGTGACTGGTAACGTAGTTTGATTCCGTTACTCAACTCCACGTTCGTGAGAGTATTGTAATGTGGATTTATTACGCTTACACCACGAGGCGGGGGCAGATCTGTAGAGGCTTAAGTGCCCACGGATAATCAACGCGAATTGGTAGGTGTACCCTGAGAAATAAAGGGAAACGCCTTCAATTTGTGAAACAGTTACAGGAGGAAGCCATTAAATTGGAACCTGTAAGATTGAGGGTCGTCGAGAAAGACCCTCGACACCACTGCTGTAGAAACTTCGACTCTCTTTTACATATCCTGAATTTCATGAAAATACTAAACTTACTTTTGTAGGAAAGTACAAAACTAAAAAAAAATTAAACCAATTAAAATCTAAGTCGGAAAAATACTTTCTAGTATTATTTTATAATCGTTTCTAAATACCTCATAATATATTTTATAGTTTAGATCGGGTATGACCAAAATATTCCTTGTTTTTTTTTTATGTATTTATTCATAACTTATTTACTACATTGTTTTGACAAAATTTACTTCGAAATTGTTAAGGTTTGTCTGAGAAAATCCATAAAATATATATACTTTCTATAGAAACGCAAGGTTATTTTTCACATTTTCAAAATACTTCTATTGTTTTTAATTATGCTTTCAATCAAAATGTTTAACACATTATAAAATTTAGACCGTAATTGCCTTTTCTTTTATTTTCCTACATTTAACTAAAGGAATGGATATTAAATAGAGGAGATTTTGTAACTAATAATACTAATTTTAATTGAATAATTTATATCTTCAACTTTGAATTGGTATTACTGTTCTTTTTGAATAGTGAATTTTCCGACTATTGATATAGACTATAGGTAATATGCAATCATAAATTGTGAGTCAAATTGGAGCCCTTCAGAGACATATTTAATAACTAACCTTTAGAGTCTTGAGACGGTCAATCTGTGAGGATATTAGACAGTAGTGTATGTCCACCTTCGCTTTCAAATCATCATCTTTTTCTTTGATCATATTTACTTGACTTGACAGTTCTTTTAATGCTCTGAAAATATTTAAACAAAATGATACAAATGTTGTTGAAACATAAATTGAGGGCACTACCTATTCTGTTTTAAATTTGATTTAACACTAATTTCTAGATATGCTAAATAGTATTTTCTGTCTACTATTAAATCACACATGCAGTGATGATATGGGATGTGAGTGTAAAGTTAGTAAAGCATTCAATAGATAGATCGTTAACAGAACTGAGAGAATTTTATGAAATACTAACAGTCTTACAAACTATAATGCTCGTTAAATATTGCAGAGACCATCCAATTATTAGCGATTAATTGCTGCAATTATTAAACAACAGGACATTATACTACAGAAGAAAAATTACAAAGTGGTACTAACTTATTCTGCGTTTCCAAATGCAGTATGATATCTTGCAATGTATTTGCTGGATTACTAACACTGTTCCCCGAAGCTTTGCCAACTGTGGATGTAAATATAACCGGTTTCTCCTTCCCCTGCTTAAGTGATCCAGGCTTACTATTCACGTCTTTTTTCTTACATTCCTTCTTGCTCTGGCTTCTCCTTTTTGTCGTCGTACAAAAGAAGAAGCGCTTTACACCTTTGATAAAGCTCATACACTCGGGTGGCTTCACCTAAACATGTGGGGAATATATTTAAAAGTTACATATACAAGAAGCAAAAATAAACGTAATATTGTAAATAAAAAATCTAGAAAGCATCATATAGTTAGTGGAGAAACCCTACTACCAGTAGAACAACCGCTGGGTAGACTAATAAAAAAATACAGAAACAAAAGTTTTCATGCATGTTTATTTGGTATTTAGAAATATTTAATTCAGCATTGTATTAAGCAAATGTATAGGTGAAATTAAACAGGAATATGACACAAACACCAAATATCTGCAAAGCAAAGAATACTGTTGCAGACAAAGTATTAAGGCAAGGTATTGTATCTTTTTATCACATTTAACCTCTTACCTCGCCTTCAATTATTTCATAAACAAGATGTGTCTTCTTGTGCCCATTCACTAATGTCATGTTTCTGTCATACAAATAGCACTTTTCACAGTAAAAGACATTAGCACACTTTGAACACTTGAACTGTAATACCTGAAAAAACAAATTTAAACCATATTTGTATTTATTTAAATATCGCAATATTAAATTTAGCTAGGTAACTTATGGATAGTACCTAATTAAGTTAACTATGGTGCAGCACCTATTTCTGGGATTTATAGAAATTATCCAGTCACACTACTGTCTTACATTACTGTCCTGATCCATACTTATTCACTTAAAACAAAACTACATTACAGCTGAAACATTCTCACAAGACTTCTGTATTGTTGTTTTAAACAGCAATGTTAATTATCCTCTGATGATCATGCATATCCCAATAATTTACAAATGAAAAAAACTTTCATTGTTTCTTACTGACTTAACACAAATAGAAAGTTTAATACCTGTACTAATGGCTGGTTACAAGCTGCACAAACACCAGAAGTATTATTGCACTGTCTACTAGCTTGTATCCTCTGCAATACAGGCAACCATCTCAAACTGGTACAATTCTTTACACCCCATTCTGCAACTGCTTGAGAACTTACACCAAGCATTCCAGCACTCTAAAAGTTTAAAAAAAGATAATTTAAAATAGTACAAAATAATTACAAAACAAATGAAATTAAAATTTACATGAACATAAAAAATTAAAATTATAAATAGTTCCAAAATAAATTAACCACTAAAAGACAATTGTTTTAGTGTTTAATTTTTGACAATTAAAGAAAGAAGGCAATAAATATTTCTCTTAAAATGTTAATTTCACAATTTTTGCACAAATATTAGCATACCTTATCAAAACAAGCATCCACATCAGACTGTATTTGGTCATTCCCACAATCCAAATAACTTGGAAGTGCAGTTACATGAGAAAGTAGTGCGGCTAGGCGACGGGGTGAAACACAACCATTATGATCAGCACAACAATTTGCAAGTGCTAACCATTTATCTGTCACTGATTCTTCACTAAGAAGAATAAGGATAGTCTTTACTGCTAGCACTCTTATTGGTGTTTTTCTTTCTCTAGAAAATACAATTACATTATAGTATTTTGTAATCTTTGACTGTTATTTGTGGTAGAATAAACTAATAAGAATAAATCAACTTCTATAGGTAATATTGAAAAACAGGACCTACCTAATCTAAATATATTTGATACACCAAAATGTATTCCTGTCCTTATAATAAATGAATTCTTTGATCAAAATAAACCATGATAATCAATACTTACTTATCAAAAACATTGAGCAATAAATTGATAATCAAATCAACAGCCAGGTCTACATCTCCTGAAAAAAAACCTTCTTTTTCCGCCGCAAAGTAGATGTCAGCAAGAACAGCTTCCAATTCAGCAGTATCCAATGATAGACTACTCTCTGAAAGACTTAACTGGTGCCTAGTAAACACACCTGAGCTAATACGAAGAGGAGGCACTAAAATCGCAAAATATCAAACTGTATTATAAGAAATCCTGTTGAACCTATAACTTTTTTAAAAATAAATTATCCATACAATATGTGTTTGTTTACCTTTAAGATGTTTTTGTAGTAGGAAAACTTTAAACGCAATACGATACGCGCGATATTTTACTTCATTATATTCCTCTAAAGATTTTAAAATTATTAAATAGTCAGGGTGATCGTAGTTTGGTTTACAATTCGATTCGCTGTAAAAATAAAATATGTATAACAACTATGCAGTACCGAAAGTGAAAGTTGTTCTTTTATTACTTACTCAATGTAACACGGATATCCAGCTTCATTTTCAATTTTCTTCCAATTTTTTAAAGCCATGTTATGCAATTAAGGTTTCCATTTAAAAAAGGATGTAATAAAGTTATAAGTTAAAACATTAGAAACTTAACTGCCATAATCATATTCAAAAAATAAATATTTGAAATACCTCTATTATCATTACCTGAGAGATCTAACCATACTGACAAATCATTAATAGCTATTTGTCGAGGTGTTGCAGGAACCAATAACAAAGCCAAGAAAACTTTTTCCATTGGTAGTTTTATTTCGTATACGTTACTTTTTTTTAAAATAGGCTAAAGTTTTATGATAACATTACCTGAACTTTATTACGTAGAACCAATATTTTTTTCTTTATCTCTTTCTTAGTAACAGTTTTAGATTTTAAATGCTGTTTAAGTTTTAATTACTTAAAATAGATAGTAGCACTAATAAAACAACCTTTTTTAATACTGTAAAAAATCGACATACATTGATCCTTAATTTTTGTTTTTTAAAAAGAATGTTCTTGTAAAGTTAAACATTTTTTTAAAAAAAACATTACTTTAATTTAATTAAAGATAAAATAATATCAGATTAGAATAAAATTAAATGTTACTGAAAATACCAAAATTATAAGAAATTAATAACAACTTATTTTTAGTACTTATTGTTTAAATATATATCTCGACCGTCTAATTAGTGAAACATAAAAGTTGTATTAACTTAGCTACATAATTTATATTTACTTTAAATTTAAAATGAAACAGTGAGGTATAAATTTTGAATGTGTTTTCTATTTTCATTTTATAATAAATTTACGTACTGTCCAATGATAGAAGGCGCACTGCTGCTTAAAGACGATATCAACCAATGAACATAAAGTATTTGACTGTAATTTTGAAACCGCTTCCCTCTTTGTAAAAGAGACGCCATTTTGCAAGCGTCACTTGGCGGCGTGTCGAGTTTCGGCATTTCACTAAACTTACCTCCCTAGAAGTTGTATTATTGTTTTGGTTTTGTGTAATATGTCGTATCAGTCTAGTGTAGCTCAAGATACATTAGCTGCAGCTCAATTAGAAATGGCCGGCAACCCTAATGCTTTGGCTCTTCGGCGGCCATTCGATCCGGTAGCCCATGATTTAGAAGCTAGTTTTAGATTGACTAGATTCGCAGATCTAAAAGGAAGAAGCTGTAAAATACCACAAGATGTGCTCGGTAAACTGGTGGAATCATTACAACAAGATTATTCTCAACAGGAGCAAGATCAATTCATGCATGTTGCGATCCCGCGCATTGGCATCGGATTGGATTGTTCGGTGACGCCGCTCAGACATGGTGGATTATGCTTGGTTCAGACCACGGACTTTTTCTATCCTCTCGTGGATGATCCTTATATGATGGGAAAGATCGCCTGTGCTAACGTTTTGAGTGACTTGTATGCTATGGGTGTTACAGAGTGTGATAACATGCTGATGTTACTAGGTGTGTCAACAAAAATGACGGAAAAGGAACGTGATGTTGTTATTCCTCTTATTATGCGCGGTTTTAAAGATTCTGCTCTAGAAGCCGGCACATCTGTAACAGGAGGTCAAACTGTAATTAATCCATGGTGCACAATTGGTGGGGTTGCTACTACTATCTGCCAACCCAACGAATACATTGTTCCCGATAATGCTGTTATGGGCGATGTTTTAGTGTTAACAAAGCCTCTTGGTACGCAAGTGGCTGTTAATGCTCACCAATGGCTTGACCAGCCTGAACGCTGGAATAGAATTAAACTGGTTGTATCTGAAGAAGATGTACGGAAAGCATATCACCGTGCTATGGACTCAATGAGTCGACTGAACCGTATAGCTGCTAGACTAATGCACAAGTATAATGCTCATGGCTCTACTGATGTTACTGGTTTTGGTCTATTAGGACATGCACAAAACTTAGCATCTCATCAAAAAAATGAAGTATCATTTGTCATTCATAACTTGCCAGTAATTGCTAAAATGGCAGCTGTTGCCAAGGCATGTGGGAATATGTTCCAGCTACTGCAAGGTCATGCTCCTGAGACATCAGGTGGACTACTTATTTGCCTTCCGCGTGAGCAAGCTGCGGCTTACTGCAAGGACATTGAAAAACAAGAAGGATACCAAGCCTGGATTATTGGGATTGTGGAGAAAGGCAACCGCACTGCGCGCATCATTGACAAACCTCGAGTCATTGAAGTGCCAGCTAAAGATTAAATGAATACTTGTGACATTTTAAATAATAGTTTTTAGTATCAATATGACTTAAGAGCTGGTATAAAAATGTGTTTAAAAGAAATTTACAAAATACCTATGTATACATTAAACAAATTGTGGTTATTAGGTATCATTGAATTGTTCTTTAAATTACCAGTTTAATACATTTTAAAAAATATTAAAGCAAAGTATTCATGAACACTGATCCAGTGATTATTTCATTGTTTATATGAATAAGAAATCACTATTAAACTTAAGATAATTATTCCATTAGGTATTCATTTTGTACCTAACGATTACTTTGCAGCTTAAAAAAATGATTCTGCAAATTTGTGAAGTTAAGTATAATAAGTAGAATAAACTTATTTTTCAGTCAAATATGGTGTTTTATTTAAAAATGACAAATCATCATAACTTTTAAATGTATGTTTTGTAGGAAATGAATATTAACAATTTAAAATGAATATACATTTTTCTGTGATATTATTCATTAATTTTATGTAATAATTGCTTAATAAAATAATATTCAGCTCAAAAGTAATTGTCTAAAAGCAAGAATTCATTAGATAATATGGAAGTTTCTCTTCCTATGTTATTGACTTATTAAAATGAAATGGCTATAATACAGAAAATTTTTGATATATTTTGTAAATTTAAATGTGTTTATTCTTAATAATGTTATTGACATGAAATAAATATAACAGTGTTTTGTTAAAAATTATGTATAAATTTCAGTACATAGATGCCTGAGGATGGTAGTATCCATACAGTGGTGCATCTACTTTCGTGCACAAAGCAGTATTGAAACTATACAATATTTGATTCCAGATTAGCAGACTTGAAATCACAGGTTGAATGCATCTAAGTTTATTATTTCATTATAACAATAATAGGTTATAATTCAAGTGATCAGTTAACATATTTTTTCTTTAGTTATCATCTAACATTTATTACTGGATATGTGCTTAATATTTTTGCTGTGCTTATAACACTTCCAAATCATTAACACACGAGATAAATGTACATAAACAAGACAATAACATATAAAGGTGAGTTTATAAAAATAAGAATACAGAAATTTTATATTAAAGAATCAGGGCATTGTGTTCAGATTATAACTAAAATCTAGATAAACACTAATGCCAAACTTCAGCTTTGTGATCAGACCAAAGAGATAAGGTTGAATTCAGATTATACTAAGACAAAGATGATACAAAATGTTAATAAAAATCATGTGTAATCATAAAATCTGTATCTCTTCCACGTATAGTCTGAAATCAATGCTGAAAATACATAAAAATTTACATGAAATACATAAAATATATAATAAGAGTACTTTAACATTTTTAAATCAATTTCAAACTTTCTTAAAGACAAAAAACTCAAAGAACCAAAATTAGTGATGTCATTACTTTATTCCCTAAATAAAAAGATGTAAGGTTTATATGATAGAGAACTTACATTATTGGAATGAAAATAATTAATGTTTTTTAAATACAAGTGAAGTAAATTAATGATCTAAATGTAGATGACTTAATCACTTACAATGTACATGAAATGTTTTTTCTTAGCCAGATAATTGCTCTATAATCTATTTCTAACAAAGCTGATACTTAACTAAATATGTAAGTATGAAACTTATCAACGTTTTACAATGAAAACAATTTTTGTTAAAAGATAATGATTTTTATGAAGACTTGCTTTAGGTTCCCAGAAAACATAAAACCAATGTGTTTCAAGAATTAATGTATAATTTGATCTGTAAATCTGGAATATAAATGTTAATATAAAACAGTTGTACACTTTACACAGTCTATAACTGAAGCACAAACTAACTGTTAGATGCAAACAATTTCAGTTTAGCGGTGAGTTAAGACAGGGCCTCTTGCGTGGTCGGCTCTCATCACCATTCTGTTCAACATGACTCTGGTCTCTTTTCTTTGGAGAGTTATTATTCTGAAATGATAGAGATTAAAAAATAAAAATCGTGTAATGTGCAAAAGGCAAAACAAAGATAAAAATTATAATTAGGTGGAACTCTGGAGAAATACTTAGTAGCTAGTAGATGATTCAACTTGTAAACATTTTCATCAAATGGATGATATCACACATAAGAAAAAATAATGTGTAAATTGCATTGAGTAAAAATTATGCAACTTTTGGTCTAAAATACGCTAATATTATTAATCAGCTTTTTAATAGCACAAATCTTCAGCAATAAGTAACAGAAGTGTATGAATGTATCTTACCTTTTTCTCCCATTGTTGGTGTAAATATCTTAATAGAATATTTGTTTTTTCTGTAACAATAACTGTAAAAAGAAAGAGTAGTACTTAAAAGAGTTATTTATGACTGTTAGAAATATAAAGCCACACAGAGTTTTTCTTGCATACTCCTTAAAAAGTAATAATTTAGAAAAAACAGAGATAAACAAGATTTTTAGATACTTTTTGCACTAAACCGATTTTAAATAGACAATAATACTCAATGAAACATGTTGAAAATGGACAACTTCCCAATATAATAAAAAACCTCAATAATTTTGTCAAAAAAAACATTCTGGATAGTAAGATATTAGATATTTCATTCTTAATTTTAACACAATGTTATTTAGAAGTGTACAAACTTTGTTCTGATGGGATATCCTTAGTAGGTAGATATATTGAAGGCCTTTTCGAGCAGTTTCTTATACCGGAATCCGTATTAAAAAGTGTAAAATTGTGTTCGTCATAAGACGGCAGATCCTTCAAAAATTCCATCACCGACTGAAAAAATACCATTCTTTCAGTAAATTAGCACTATGACTAGTAACACAAGGTGTGCAGCATCTACGTTTTAGGCTTTGATTAACGTGAAGTTAGAGACATACCATTGCGAAACTATTGTATTATTGAACGGGTGAATTAAACCAATAAAAATAAGAGTAAATTCTATCAAATTAGTTAAAGCCAAAAATAAAAATTACGTTTTTAATTCGTCTGTAAAACAGCAATCCCAGATGAGAATGACATGTGTATAAATGTTGCCGTATACGATTCAATGCATGTGCAAGAATATGACAAAAGCTAATACATTTTCTAATATTTATTTAAAAAATAACTATATTTTAACCGAAAAATTAAATAAAAATATTATTGCAAATCTCTACTTTACTTCTTTATCGCCATAAATTAATATTAAATTAGTACGTATTCGACATTAGTACATGTACGGCATTGCTTTAATATAACAAGATTTAAAAAAAATCTAAATTGATCGGTTAACTTTAATGTTACCGCGAATTTTATTCGAATTAGTTTTATTTCCATTTTCCAAATTATATTAAAATGTACGGTATTGGAAATATAAATAAAACTTATAATCCCAGTGGTAGAAAAAACGCGCTTTCTGATATTAAACGATTATTAACTTCACGCGATATCAGTGCACTAAATAAAGGTTGTAATTTTTTAATTCAAGTTGTAAGCAAGTGTAAAGAAAATTCAAATGAAAGAATTGAGACAATTAATTATTTACTTGATAACGACATTATCGTGTTCCTTTGCGAAGCCTCTTCTAATTTGGACTTTTCATTGTTTAGGTGAGAAAATGGGTTAAAACTATTTTTTTTATTTATTAAGGTAATTAAGGCTTAATTTCGTCATAAGTTATAGGGATACGCGTTGACCCAGTAACTGTAATATTAAATTGGACAATTGAATGAAATATCTGTCACTATCTTTAAGAACATGATAAAGATATTTCAGAGCAGCGTTTCTATCCGTTCTACTTATCTTATTCGTTTTGGGTTTGAACTTTGTACCACATATATTTCACATGGGGCATCGTTTATTTTTCAAAGAACACTAGGCATTGATTGCGGCAAATTACTAGTAGTTTTTATTGGGTCAATAAAAAATTCTAAAATGTGTTTTATTGGATTCAGGTCAATTCTTGAATGCATGCGTTTGTTCTTGCATGTTAAGCGGTTTTTTGAAGAGGAGCATGCGGCGCACACTATGTCTGCTGTTATAAGGGCGCTTACGCATTATGCCGGTATAGATTCTACCGCTGCTATAAATGTGTCTTTACTTTATCTTTGTGATTTGTTTGATTGGTATGTATATGCACTTTTTAATATATTTGTAATTGAACTTAAAATATCCAAGTCATAAATATATTAAACATTGATAATGAAAATTTTAAAGTTGATATTTTATCTTAAAACAACATAGCAAGCGGAACTGTTTGTTTGATTGCCGTCTAGCTTATACTAGGTGACAATATCAATGATAATGTCCAGCGCTACTTAACATTTATTTAAAAACCAAGGAATCATGATCACGATTTTCACTAGACAGCGAGTTATATATACTGGACGGTATAATTATTCGATAATATATACCATATTACATAAAAAAGATACTCTTTTTGTAGCTAGTTATTTTGAAGTCAGATTTTAACATACTAAAATGCCTTTGGTGATCATCCGCAGTGGCTTGCGTGTGCATCCATGGCAATGATATATATCTTTTTACTGCAGTCAATATTGTGCAAATTAGAAAAGCAATTCTAATGATTTTTGTTTTTAATTGTTTTCGTCCATTGTTTTTCAGTATAAGCTCTTGCGGGGGCACATCTCCACTGTCACATCAAAGCGCTTACAGCGTGGAGCAACTTGTGGCTTGTCTTAATTCTTTAGTGCAATGTTTCAACAAAGACCCGAAAAACGTATTTTTAAGCGCTTTAGTGTTACACTCTTTAATATCTTACAAACCGCCAAATTTATTGATAAGAGCTTGCATTGCGAGAGCTTTGGCCCATGTGATTAATGTGTGGTTGGAATTGCTTGTGGGTAGGTGTATAATTTGTTAGTGTTCAAAAATTCAATAATCTAACGAAATGCTTGTTAGGTCTTCATTCTACACTAAAACTACATTGATTTAAAATAAAAAAATATGTTTCAGCCACTTTGAATCACACAGTACTGGTAGATCGCGTGGAGCTGTCAGTAAAGTTACTAGTTGTTACGTTATATATTGCCATAGACGTCCTTGGGTGAGCCCATTATAAATCAAACTCTACTTTCTTGGCTCTACTCTCGTCGTAGAAGTATTTTCACTCATTTCTTTATATGCAATATTTTCGAAACTACATATGACATGACTTTTATTTAACTCTTTTGTTTTACTTTTTGTGATGTATTACATAAGTATGTACTTCAAAGAATAAAAATTAAATACGAGCTAAAAAGAAAATGCTATAAAAATATGTACTAATAAATATTATCACAAAATCGTGCTAATATATATTATAGCCTGTTCTCTACAGCCTTGTTTCTACTTTTAAGTAATTATACACTTAGACATACTTTATAACGATCATTAAAATATTTTTATTTATAATATTATCTCGCTTTCTCTAGTCTGATAGATGTGATAAAATCCAGCAACCAACGTACAGATCTTTTAGAAAAAATATTAAACGACGAACAAGAAATTAATATATTATCAGAAGCAGGTGAAGAAATTAAGACATCTGTCCAACGTACTTCGACAGAGTTAATAGTGTTCATAAAGGTAAAATTTTACTCCGACAATACCGATTTTCTTTGATAATATTACACTTTTACATCTACCCCTTCTATTTCACTTCCTTCCCACATCCCTATTCTCACAGACTAGATCTTTTTTGTTCCTATTTCTCTACCGCACATCTCTCATCATGCCTGCCTTCCCTTCCGCTGTTCTCCTCCTTTCCTTTTTCCCTCTTCTGGTAATGGTAGAGAAGAAATGGGCATTAGTTTTTCCTTTACATGTCAAGTAATACTTATATTATTTGTTTACAAAATATCCCGAATTGTAGCAGATATCTTTGCATATTATCTTTATTTTATTGTTAATAGGAAAATCAAAATCATATCGGTACAGAAGAATACACGTTGTTTTTAAAATTCCTCCTCATGTACCTTCACCATCATTCAAGTGCTGAACATTTGTCTGAATTTTGTGATATGCTGTTCGCAAAGGAATATCTTACATTATTACCAAAATTTCATATTACCAGGTAACAGTTTATGGTAAAAAAATGATGTCCGAAGGTCCAGATTTTTATAATAAAAAATATATAATTGTTCTAGAAATGATTCCACGATTCAGAAACTAAGTACTGTGGTCCTTGGCGAAATACTAAAAGTATTAACAGTCAAATATTTACAAGTTAATGAAAAGGACAATAGCGAAATGAGTATTAAAGACATTCAGGTAAGACGTTACAATTATTTTATTGTTTCTATCTTCAGCATGTTTATTGTTTCCTATCCTGGTTAGTCTCCTTGCTATTGTAAAGATAGGAGCTATTGTAAGGCTAGCTACGAGGAGGATGTTTGGATGGTTTTAAGGTTTAGCAGTCAATGTTTTTATTTTTACAGTACAATTTGACGGAATTACAACTAGAGCTTGAAAAGCCTGCGGCCATCGGGGATCAGTTGCTGAAGAGTCAACCCTACAGCTTGCTTATATACATATACTTCTACTGTCAATCGCCAACCAAGTATATTTTTAACTTTTATTATAAAAACGTGTTGTCTACGATCTGTACCCTAGTAGCTCCCGGATTCATGATTCATCAACCCTGAGTCCAAATAAAATCTCGGTGGAGGGACAGACCGTTTTTGTGGCCACCTCTGAAGTTACATTGATGGCTAGGTGTTCTAGGTGTTCAAACATAGCTAGTTACTACCTCTAGAAATCTGAAGAGCACGCATTACTATCACGGAATTATCTTTGTTTAACTCGTGGAACAGAACTCAAGTGATTTCTCATTGTAAATAAAGTTAGTAGATGGTGGATCTTAGTCTGTTCTTTATACGTTAGAAGCAATGTAATTATCGTTGTCAACTTATTCGTTGCCGTCGTTTTTGTAATCATACGGTAAGACGTTCTGTTCGACGTGTCCATTAAAAATGTCTTCTCCGATCGGACAATACCGTACTTTCGCAACCTAATAACGATTTCGTTTTCAGCTGTGATGAATTGATGTCTGCTCTTTTGCCACACTTGATGGAGCACATCCTGCGACTGCCAAAGACTTCCAAGCCTCCTTCATATATCATTAAAGCTCTTTGGCTGGTGTTTGCGGTGACTATTTAATTTACGATATAATTTGTTTCAACCATTTGCCACTTCTCGTTTGGATTCTAACTTCATGGACATGTGGCTTTTGCTTCCGCTTAATTCTTCACTTATTTTTTTTAGATGGCCACAATATCAAATAGCTCTCTAAAATCTCTTGAAGAAAGAGTCTACTTGGAGACGGCCACGGATCGTTTAATATTGATGCTAATCCCAGAACCTTCTATATTCTACACGCACCATCCTGCAATTTTGCTGTGGTGCTACTCATCGCAAAGGATCTCCAATTACGTGAGGACACGGGTTGTAAGTAATTTTACACTTAATAAAGGACGCTATCTGGAAAATTCCTCGCGAGTCCTAGAAGTGGAACTTGGTCTTAAAGTAAGCTAGCTTCTCTCTTTCTCTCTTACTGATTTCCATCCAAGAACTCAGGACTAGAAATGTAAAGAAATTATACGACTGGCCGGAGGCTTAGGTCTGACATGATGGAATCTCTTCGTGAGGATTTGGTAAGCCTTCTCCGGATCCGTGTCTATGGGCTACAGGGTGCATGTTATAACAACATTTAACTATCAATCATTATAGTTAACGAGTATTTTTAAACACTGTCTAACTACTCACACTTCCGGAAAAGGAAAACATCGTAAGAAACCGATATGTGTTATGTATCCAGGAAGAAAGTTGTGTCGGCAGATTTACAAAACAATGATGGTACAGAGTCAGAGAGTTTCATTAAAAATTTTACATAAACAATATTCTATAATATGTTCGTCTTGTAATTGAACCAGGGACCGCAGTTTAACCTGTGCTACAAAGGCAATTAAGTTTCTACATGCTACATTATTACTTATTAAATGCAAGTATGTTGGATGCATAGCTTTAGTATTCTTTACGTTAGAGACGGCTAAGAGTCCGCGCAGTAGGAATATCAATAGGACTATACTTAATAACAATGTGATATATTGTATACCATCCTGACCAGCGCCATGTTATTATGCACATGTCACTTAACATCAGATAAACATGTCTCTTATTGAAAATAAAAAAAAAATCTTTTAGTTAATACAGTGGTTTAAAAATGAAGATACTTTACCGGAGGAGTTGACGACGGAATTCGAAGTATGGGAGATTTTGTTAAACATTATCGTTCAATGCAAAGAAGATGATGTTGTGTCGAACTGCGTGGAGACGTTGAATTTTTGTCTAAACGGGTCTGATGGTGAACCTAGACAGGCGTTTGCTAATGTAGTCTGGTCGATGCTGCCTGAACTTCTGTCGAAAGCTCTAATTGATTACCAATGTCAAATCGGTAAATATACTCTTCATATGTAAAGATCGAGATAATTGTATTTAATGAGTTTGACGTCATTACAGTCCAAACTTTTCTTCGCGTTTATTTAAATTCTACTGCGAAAAATGTACCTTGATTAATGTTCTATTTATATATACATATATTTATATATGCGTCAAAAGTTTTCTTTCTATCTTTTCTCTCATTTCGCTCTCTCGCTCTCGAAACATGTTTTCTAGTTCTTCTTATTAACAAAACAAACATCTTTTTAGAGGCAAATCTATGTCATTTGATGGATATCGCGTCAAACGTCCTACCCGGTGAATTAGATCAGGCCGTTTATCCCAAAGTGGCTGTCGTATTGGCGGCCATTTTTACTAAAAACGATGCGGATACCTACAAGATGGATGCGAAATATAACTTCGAATATGTCTGCCTAAAGTTATGCCTCATTTTATTGGGTATAGCGCACAAAGAGAACGACAATAGAGGTAAAGTTTTATGGTCACTTCGTAGCGTAGTAATAAGTCACTTAGTAACGCGGTGTCTGGTTCGATTCCGGAGACATATGTAGAGAAGTTTTTTAAGTGAAACTTCAGAGGCC
>DWHU01000737.1:0-16074 GCA_018247975.1 Parides photinus | reverse complement strand
TGCCTGACGCTAACCCTCCTTGGGAATGCCAGTGATATTTAATTTCTTAAAGCGCACGTAACTAGAAAAGTCATTGGCGCGCCTGGATTCGAACGCACGACCCCCGATTCGGAGGCCGAGGTCCGTAACCACTAGGCCACTAAATGTCACCCACTGCAGGAACTTGGAGCCTTCTCTCATAATGAGAAAGCTGTGGCCTTTTATGGCCATGCAGACCAAGTGTGAGTTGGCGGATGTCATATTCATGAAAAATGTTCCTCACAAAATTTGTTTTCTAACGAATTTTTCCATCACCGGAAGCTCAAGCTCAGTGGGGATCGAACCTCAACTCCTCAAGACATATAGAGTATTTGACCGCCTTACAAACTAAACCTTCGACTACGTTAATGAACGAAAACATATAATAAAAACATATTAAATAGAAAATATTTACCATGTTAAGATATTTCCTGTTTCACAATTTGCTAAATTAACAAATGCATATTTGTAAGAATTGTTAAAAAAACAATAAATGTTTGTTTGTACTTATACTAATGTATATCAAAATGATAAAACCACATTTTTATTATCTGTCTAATATTGCTAAGTTATTTTCATACGAGGTTGGTTGGTTTTTAATATTGTTGAATTGTTGGTGGGTTTTTAATAATGACGCGATTAGATTGAAGCGACGAAATTTTTTGTCTAAAGCATTTGTATGATTAACAAATAAGTATTGATTAATCAATACTAAACAACAAATTATTTTTTTTTACTCTACATTATCCACTAAGGAAAAGGATATCGACGATCAATAAGAACAATTTTTTATTTAAGCTGTTTAAAACATACAATTTAGTTCGTTATCTCAGTATTTACTTTATAGTTTATCATTGATAACTTAACTAAGTTTTAATAAATTTGTGATTCCATTTTAAAGTTCAAATTTAAAAAATAGATAATAGTAGATTAAGATTATTAATTTTTACTATACAAATATATACAGACTCCGCATTAAACAGTTACTAAATCGATTTAATGTCCTTTTACTTATCCCACTATAACTTAGATTTATTCCGTTTATTTTATACTTAACCAATACTATTGTTATTAATATAGAATTTGAAGACATATTAATCTTCCTAAATGCGTTATAATGACAGAACATTTTTTATTCGGGTATATATAAGGAAAAAAGTCAGCAAAAATCTTGCGAGTTTTTTGTAGTATCATTCTTTAATTCTGAATTACGATAATAATATGTTGTTTTTTCCAAAATCCTTTCATTTGCAAAAGCTTTAACTATTAAGCTTGTTACATGTATATAAATTCAATTATACCTCTATTTGGCAATAGTATTTCATAAACGCGGATACAAGTCTCTTTATATTACCTCTGGTCGAAACTACTAGACAGAGCTCTACCACTACCGCGCTTAAAAAAGATCTAGCATCTTTGAATTGCTGAAAAGTATGTTTAATAATTAAAAATATTTTAAGTACACTAAATTTACCTATCATCGTAAACAAATCCCGCATTCAGCGTGTTGTAATATAATAAAAAAGCTAGCAGCGAACTAGCCACCGTCATCCACTGATCCATTTTGTCGGCTCCGGTAAGTACATCAGCGTTGCTTTACTTCCACCCCTGCGACAATAGAAAACAATTATTAATATAAAATGGCGCATTATTTGTGTTTTTGCTGAGTATAAGTAAAACTTACGTATAAGTAAAACTTAACGTAATTAGATTGGCTTACTATATGAGTTTAATTATAATCAAATATATATTTAACTATCGGAGATAAACTATTTTGATTCTGGAGCCATGAATTGATTGGTAACAAGGTTTTATACGTGATACCACCTTCATATTGAGAGGCAAAGTATTCTGGGTGATAAGTTCACTTTTTATTAATAACCATGTAAATTTAAGATACATAATTATACCATAGATAAGAAATAAAGTATGCAATTAATTTCTTTCTATCTTTGCTATAAAGTGCTTAGTCTTAAAGTAGATTGAAAATTATAATATATCTTTGGATATTTTTCATTCTTAACTAAATGTATTGCACCGCTAATAACGTAGGCGTTCGTAACTAATAAAACTTGGAAAATTTTCATAATTAGTATAAGCAATAGATCACTTAAAACACTTGCCATATAATAAATAGACAATAATTTATTACACGAAGCCTCGAGACAGTGTTGTGATGTTTTTAATACATTAAGGTAATTACGAGCAGAAAAGCTTTTAATGTAAACCATTTTAAAAATTATTTAATAATGACGGCGCTTTATTGTACCATTTTTGAATGTTACAAAAGTAATATTTTAAAATATCTAGCAATATATTCGGTAATCTAATTCAATTGTAATTTATTAGAGGGCGGGGTAAACTGAATAATAGCTTAGTACACGCGAATGTGTTTACTTTATAATTAAAAATTTACATTAGTATCCGTTGATACAATAATAAATCAACAGCTTCCGAGAAAACATTTTATTGTACAATATATTACTAAAATGTTCTTTATTAACGTCGCATATTTCAATTTAAGCGATAAGACAAACAGAAGGTCGTCTAGTAGTAAAGCATATCCTTAGCAATGCAAAATGGCCCAGAATCATCAAGACAGGAAATAAAACTGTAAATCACCAGCAAAGAGACCCTCCTACACTAATAAAACGATTGTTAAATATATATAATTATATTTCAATACATCTAAAATAATTTCTGGATGCAAAAAGATTTGCTATCTTCTGATTTATTTATCTGAAAGCCTTCTTGTTTTTATAAGGTAACAAAATAAGGACACTTGTCTACGTAATAACATAATAGCTATGCTATTAGACAAAACAGATCGGGTCCGATTTCGGTTATATTTTTGACATTGTGATATATGTTTGTAAGTAAAATGTTTTGATAGACCTACATACATATAGTCAAGTCTCTGTTAGACCTTAAATTCTATATTAAATTATGAGGCATTGTATGCAAATGATAACTTATTAGAAGTAATTTTTTTCGCAATGCTCTCAAAATATATCTGTTAAAAGAATCATCAATCTGTAATTTTACGAGAACGAACAAATATATAAGTATAGCAAACTTCCCTATCATTTGTAATGGGCGGAAAGAGCCAATCGTTCAGAACAAATAAAACGGAGCTTGTGAAGCGAAAATAGACAAAGAATCAGATACAGGTAAATAATCGTGCTAGATCGTACAGGAAACATTTTCACCGTTATTTTCAAGTAAAATCTCGGAAATATGAATCTTAGAACACCCCGAATTTTTAAACTTTGCATACTTTTAATTACTAAAAACAAAATCCATGCTGTTTACTATCGACATCCTTTCCGTTATATTTCTTATTTGAGAGTTGATGAAAAGGAACTTTTGTTGAAAGCAAATATAAAAAATTACAGTACTGTATATTAGTGTAACATATTATTATATAGTTATCCAATAAAGCAAGCTATACAGTAATAAAATTATTACTTTATAAAAAAATTAACAAATTGGTATCAATATCAAACACGAAAGAGCTTTGATGGTATCACGAAATCACAAGAACTTTTTTTCTGAATATCACGAGTTTTTTCACAGAAGATTAACACGCATTTCTAAGGTAACTGCCATTACGGAGGCTATAAATTTCTTTTCGTGGCTCGTTACATTCGCGAGAGTACGGAATTTATTGAAAATTAGCTCGAGAATCTCAATCGTAAGTATAAATGTAAACTATGTCAAAACCAAGTGAACATTCATTCGTAATACATTTTTAACATATATGTATGTTCGACTATCGACAATGACTACATAAACTTATCCGTAGCAACTGAAATCAGATTGAGTTTTATCTGAAAATAATGTATTTATTCTTCAAAGTTATTATAAGTAACCTTTTGTATAGAAATAATAATCTGGATTGAATAGATAAGCGTAACACTGCAAAATAAAAAAATACGATATGGAGAACCGCATCGTATTTTTTGTAATCAACAAATACACGTAACTGTATAAATATATGTGAACTCTGCATAATTTACAAAATACTTTACAGTTATTCTTTTAAACGTCTATGGTTTCTAGGAATTCTGCCGTCATAGCTAATATTATTTTCTATTCTAAAGACGCGATAGTGCCTAAGTATTTGCTTCACTGCAGCCACAAGTCGAACAAGAATGTAATAAATCCTGTTCGCCGTAGATTTTGCTCCGAGTTCAATGTTGTGATACGTTACTCCAGATAGAGTGAAGATTGCTTTGCAATATAAACCTGAATTTATATCATTATTTTACTATAAAATGAAGTTTTTTTTTTATTACTTCCCCAATATTATCACGATAACGCAAAAGTTAAGAATACTATTGATGTATCAAACGAGTAGATAAAATCATACATTTTAGATTAAACGTCAAACTTGAATGTAACAAAAATATTAGAAATGTTGTCATTAGTATGCTATCTGTCCTCGTGCGAATCCACGTGCCGATCATTAAATAAAATGTTCAATATCATGTGAGCCGTAAAAAGGCTATGAGATGGTAGATAGGGTGTCAACTGTGCTCGAAAATTTCCCGAAGGCGAAAATGAGGAAAATAAAGTAATTTACGATTCATAAGTTGATTTTATTACTATCTCGAAAACGAAAGTGTTCAGTTTAGGTTCTCATAACAATTTATGACATTAGTATTATAACAAACACAAAAACGGGAAAAAAATATTAAAAAAAGTATAAAGATAAACATAAGATTTAATATGAGTCATAAAATTAATAATGTTGCAATGACTATTTCATAAAAGTCATATTTTTGGCACAAGGAAAATCCTTTGTATCAAGAGATCTGTTGAAATGAATAATACATAAAATGATTATAACCTTAAAGAACTGAAAACACAAAATACAACTTAATATTTACTTAGAAGAATAACAAACTGACCCGCCTGCCTAATGATAAGATTATTACTGAAACTAAATAAAATAATCAGTAACAATTTTCCAAAATCTTTGCCCGAAATATACAAACGAATTTTACTTAGATGCTAACAAAATTTCTCAAACATTTCTTATGAATAATCAAAACACATAATTTTTTTTTAATTATAATATAATCATCGCTTAAAATCTGAGTTTATTTTATTTCAAATGTATAAATATTTACACAAAATCCGGCCTTCATAAACGATACGAAAACCCGAAACCTAAAAATGTTTATAACAACAAGTTTTGTTATCATTAATCTAAGATCGAAAGCCTTATCTTTATAAATTGTAATTATTCATATTTCGCTTACCTTGATATTACACCGTCAACTTCAAACACTTGAAACGGTTTTTTTTTTCGTTTTGCACATAACGAGCGTTTTGATGACAATCACACGAATGTCATCAATCAGAGTTTCTTAATTAAAGTCGATATCATTTCCCGCGGCATTTCATCATAATATACTCTCACATTTACAACAAATCACATTTATCAATCATCAGTTTTATTATGTTCTGTGTAATCACAAAGAACAACGTAAATGTAGTGGGTCGGCCTACGAACATATTCCACTGCTCTAAAGGCCTGCTGCTTTCCTACTGACGTTAGTGTTCACGACACATCTGCATTTAAGAAGCCGCTATCGTTATGCGACTAATCGATTGGTCAGAGAGAGAAGGACTATAACCCGCCTTTCTTCTTCCTTTCTCCCTCTCAATTAGCGCATGCGCAGATCCCGCTGCTTTGTAAAGTGGCGGAAAGTAAATAAACTCGTACGAAATGTTTGTCGACGGTGAGATAGAAAATCAAAATTTTAACTTTTATAATAGTTTAAATTGAAATAAAAAATACATGACACATTTACTTCATTTTTTTCATTGATAATGCAACTATTTCGTTTGAATAGGAACCCGTTCTCGCGGAAAGCTGCTTCAAAGTGCGATGTAACGTCACTTGTTGCGCGGTGACTTTGTTCCGGCGATAAGAAGCTACGCTTGCCTTCGTATGCCGATGTGCGAATGAAAGGAGGCTAAAAAAGAGCGTCAATCGTATGTTTTATTTTTTACTTAAGTACAATAAAATATTATTTCGTTTAATGTGTATTTTATGGTACACTTTACACTACTTTTACAATTTCATTCCCACTGAGTAAAAATAAAAATATTAAACAAAAAGTTGCAGAGACAAGTCTTATAATAAAATAGATGTTAATCATTAATTTTTAGTTAATATTAAGTCCGAAGAATTTTGTCTAATTCACAAGGATACTAATATAAATTATGTTCTAATTCGTAAATAAGGAACAGATTTATAGTTGGTTTCTATTTCTATTTGCTTTCGCAAATACGCTGAATCGGTCAGGTTTTATACATTACTTAAATTTTTATTGAAAATTTTGATTACGGCAACTTAATTCCAATATTTAAATTATTTAAAAGCATCTCATTAAAATGTTCATATTTTTTTTTATATACATTCGCGCGAATGCTGAATCGTTGCGAATCCTTTCATAACCTAAATAAAATGTTATCTAGCATCCTCAAAATTTACTGACTATAAAATCCAGTTTCAGCGATAAATCTGAACGCCATTAAACGTGAATTTAAATAAATTACTTACAATAAACTTGAGATCGGAAGTTTTAAATGACGTTTCAGAAATTAAATCCAGTTATAAAATGCGACGGGCACTAGTGGAAGTAATAACATTCACGCGTTAGCCCCGCTCGCGTACTCGTAACTATGATTAAATTAACACACAAGAGCACCTCGCGACGGTTTTTCGTTTGTGTGTCTCCGTCAGAGGGACCGGCACTTCCACTGGCGAGCTCTTAACATTTAGCCGGGAGCTGTATCAAACGACGCGGAAATTCCCACTTACTCCCTGATTGCCACACTACGGGGGTTAATGCCATTGCTGATTCGGTAGACCGAACACATTTCATTTTCTACGTTAACGGCTTTTCACCTTTGCTACGTTTATAAAAAAAAATCGTTTAAACTTTCTGAAAAATTAATTAAACGTACGTCGTACACGTGTGTTAAATGGTGCTTGATTCAATACAGTTGACGCAATTTTACGTTATTAATTAAATGAAAATTGTAAAACCATTCATATTCCCGCAGCGTTCACGTGCGCGAGAATTATCCGTTGACATTTCTTGTATCAAGCTCTATCTGTATATAATGATAGATCGTGTTGATCTCTTGTTAAAAGCAAGTAAACTGTCAACAATGAAGGCATTCAAACAAGACAAGCCTATCCACAAATTATTGTTTACATTGCTACGTAAACTAAACACTACTTAAGCTGACAGCTCATTGTCAACCAGATGCTTTAAACTTGATTAATTGACGACTTGAGAGCGACTGATTAATACACGAGCACCGATCAATTCTAATCCTTTATAGTATTCAACATATATATTATTGAAGGTAAGAGCGGTTACTATTCATAGCCAATAACGCTTTGGCAAAAAAAGTTTGATTTTTATTACCTTTATGTGGTTCCAGGGAGTTTTTCGCGTACCGAAATCGTATCGAAATATTCCGTACTCAAATTGAGTTTTGTTACAGTTGCGTACTGAATGTGAAATGTTAATATAAATTTTCATGTTTCCATAACAGAATTATCTCAGCTCGCGATATCGTCGCAGCATATGCTTGTAAAACTAAGGCGCATATTACTTAAACGAAATATGTTATTAATCATCTTTACTTGATGACATTGGTTATAACTTAAACACTTAGTAAAATAACTAATAGTTGATTTTTATTTAATGTACCGCGCGAGTGAGGCTTTCATCTAATGGTAAAAAATATGCTTGCTATAATAATGTGTTATTATTAATGATGGTATACCCAGTAAATACACCAGACAAGAACTAGGCGAGAACTAGGAACTACGGAAGTACCTACCTTTTTTTTTAGTATCGGTTGGAACTATTCTTAAAATACCCTGCTTCTGGAAGAAATTCAGAGTTATGTGGAATTTCTACCCACTAAAACCCTTCGGTGGTCACCCTCAGTAAGTTACTGGAGGTCTCGAGTTCTCCCACTGCCAGTACTACGCCTAAGCATGTCCCAACGAAGGCATTAACCCTATAGACATCTCGCTCTAAGTGTTAGTGTTGTAGTAACAACGCAAAAGCACCTCCTACTTGTTGTTTGACCCAGGCCCTCTGTGAACAATAAGGAGACTCATCTTCAAAGCCTACGATCCCGTAGACACTTTTAGTCAGCTTCTACGACAGGCATGGCTCACCTTAGTCCTATTCCTAATAGACCGAAACTACAGGATAGGCGGTGGTATCTACATAAAACAAAGTTACCCTAATAATTGGTAAAATGAACGAGACTAAAAAAATATAGAGGGAGAGGAGGGCATAAAAATTTTAGAATGGCTAAGGCATGGCACAAAAATTGTTGGAAAACTCTGACTTAGCTTATATATTGTTATATTATTCATTATACTTATAAGAAAAATTACAGATGAGCGTTCAACTGTCTGAAATATAAAATATCATTGGCTCTGAAGTGTACATGAAATGGTAATTAACAATGTTATTTAATTTACTCTTACGTTTTACGATTCATATTACACAAATTAAGCGATGCTGAATTCACTCGTTAATCGCAGTTAGTGTAAAATATAGTATAAGCAACATATAAGTTGATAATTATATCTATTTATTGCTAATGAATAATGGTGATAATGGTCAAAGTGATCTTAGATAGAGAGTTTCTTTTACGTGACTTTCATTAGTTACAGGACTAATTAGAAAAGTCAATAATGTAATCGCAGCATATATTTCAGATATCAAGTAGCGATGTAACTATAGTACGTACCTTTATAAGTTTACGGTTTTATAAGTGCTGTAGTCACACTTGTGATTATAAATAACCATTATTTAATTATTTTCTTCTATTTTTAATAATAATGTATTACTTTTGTATTCAAAGTAAAATTACATCTCTTATTATTATACTTTAATCCTCGTTTAAATGTTATAAGTTTTAGAATATGACAAAACCATCCAGTATGATAGTGTCGATGTTACTTGTTAGCATAAATATTTATGAATAAATTGTAAAATAACTCCGTTTATTTTAATTAGGCAAATTAATTAAAGAAGAAGCAATAAGCACAGCAAAACAAAACAAGAGGGGGAAAAGAAAGAAACGACAGCACTAATGAAATGTAGCAAGGGAGCTCCTCTGGATAAATGTAGCGAAACAAACGCACACTGTTACAATTTCCAAGCAAAACATCGATAAAAAAAAGCAATGATTCAGAAGATGTGCCTCGAAAAACAAAATATGTCGTAAAGTATAAAAGTAATGTAGAGTTTTTATATTTCCATTAAACCAGAAACTTAACTAGGCCTCTAACACTTTCACCTTGTTCCAATTGCGTTGGTTATAATTGACTGTGGAATATTTATTATTATGAAAAAACGTTCTCCGGATTTTAAATATTCTTTAGTCATCTATAATTTATATATTCCTACATGCATTTGAATAATTCGATAAAGGAAGCCTGTTTCAAAGCCTAAATTTTTAAAAGTGAACCAATTTTTTTATAACTATTATGTATTGGTTTAATCAAATTGAATTTATCTTAAGTTAAACCTAAAATCCGTGAAGCCGTGATAGCCGAGTGGTTGTGGACCTCAGCCTCCGATTCGGATGTCGCGGAATCGTATCGGGCCCGCACCGATAACTTTCTGGGTTAAGTGCGCTTTAATAAATTAAATATCACTGGCTTTATCCGCCAACCCGCACTTGGCCAGCGAAGTGGATTAAGGCCAAATACTCTCTCATTATGAGAGAAGGCCTAGTCCCTGCAGTAGGAACATAAAGAAGGCTGAAAAAAAAACTAAAATATTGTAAACTAACATACTGTTCGGTTACGTTACGGTTACGGTTCTTCTAGAAAAGTATCAGTACTTCCCGTCTCTCGCTCTCTTCACCACTCACTATAAGACACTCCTACCTTTCTCTCCTTTGAAGCCTACCAACCCGAAGACTTTTTAAGTCGCTTTCTATTTCAAGTAGGGTTTACCTGTCTTATTCTTAATAGTCCGAAACCACAGAGCTGAAATTTTTTACACCTTTAATAATAAATATCTTCGCCATTTTGAAAGAGATAGGTAAACAGTTATCCGATACCTTTCCCCGTTACTTAATATTTGTTTTCTTCTAATGTTCAACTTGTTTTCCTTTTTATATCCGCCGATAATAGAAGTATTAAAATTAATATTATTTTATTTAAGCTTTTATTAGTTGTTATGAGACACTGTATGTTTTCCAAATAAAATAAAATAAAAATACGCATTTCATTACAAATATTAGTAGTTTGTGGACTTTCTAAAATACAAGAAAACTATGTCCAATAATAGACTTCCATAGAATGAGATGATGATGATAATTATTTAGGTAGGCATTTAATGAAATCCTAGATGGTCAGGTAATTATCATACATATGATAATTACTGACCATGGTTACGCTATTACGATGACAGATGAGATGAAGGTGGTGGTTCAATGATAACATAATCCAAAATGCATTATTTTTCTCTGGACTCGAATCAGGCACTTCTTTATTCCAAGGCAAGTGTTTAAATATTTTTACTGATTGTCTCTGTTATGGGAGACCGTCTTTAGATTTGTTATCACCACGATAATTTCCACAGTCAAATATTAGTATGCAAATATTACTAATTCCCGATTTAAAGGACGTTTGTTGTAAAGTGAGATTACTAATGTAAGGAAGATGTTATCTTGTATTTACATATGTGGTACAGTTTATATAATCCTAACTAGCGCTATATTGTTATGCGAGGGTTATCACTTTCCGATTACGTGTCTTCTTAAAAATAGAATAAAAAGTAATTAATTCTAAAACAATTCAAAGTATAATTATTTATAAGACACTTCTTGCGAACGTTCAGATCTACGCACAAGTCTTTACATTTTGTATTAAAGTACTTCGGCTGATGACTAGGACGTATTTTGCCAAAGAGGAATTGTGCACACTTGGTGCTACATCCAAAGTTTCCATTGTAACATCTAAACTTATGCAATATGGCGTCTGCTTCTTTAATACTTTCCACAACGCTCGATTACGTTTAACGGCACAATTCGGATGAATTTTCTTATTTACTGTAAGCCGGCAGAAAATCGGGCTGAGCTAAATTCCTAGTTGGAGCGATTTCACACAAGACATGTTTTCTAGAACGAGTTTATTGTCAGCGTGTACATATTTTATTCTGTTTTATAACTCTCTTTGTAAAATAAATCTTGGTTTCCCTTCATTTTTCACGTAACACGGGGCCAACAGTAAAATTTTATACGACAGCTTTAAAGTTACTTTGTATGATAAGATTTTTAAAAATTTAGTTGTAAAACGGGTCTTGTTTACCCAATGCTCCTTATATTATCGTGGTCCTTTTATTTCAAACTGAACCCTAACATAACCATGTTTAAACTACCGCTTAGTTAATATTTAGAATATTAGAATCTAGACATCGTAAGACTATTGTAAAACCTGTCGTATTGTATGGATCAGACAGTAACGAGATTTGACATTTCAAGTCTCAAGGCGAAGAGCACAATGTGATGCTGTATATACTCTCCTAACTAGTGCCACACATTCTTTGTGCATGTGTATATGTATCTTAAGCCGTGATAGCCGAATGGTTTGGTATGTCAGCTTCCGATTCGTAGGTCGCGGGAACGGATCCGGCGTGCACCGATGACTTTTCTGAGTTATGTACGCTTTGAGAAATTAAATGTCACTGGCTTTATCCGCCAACCCGCACTTGGTCAGCGTAGTGGATTAAGGCCAAATACTATCTCATTATGAGAGAAGGCCGAGTCCCTGCGTTGGGAACATATAGAAGGCTGAAAAAAAATATGTACGTTGTCGTTTTGTCGTTTTCTTGAAAAAGAACACATATTAAACGTACTATATTTCGCACTGTTGTTTAATATATGTATCTTTAGTGCCATTTTTGTGCGATTATTGCACAGGTGATTTATAGAAGTGAACTGAGGTTGACGTAAACCGTTATAGGTTGGTACGTCACCGGCCTGCGTGTATTCATATACAGGTTGCTATTGAAAGCGGCGATATTGACGCTCCCACGTCGATATTATATCAATAACCTATCGACAAAAAGCCTCTTCGCTGTCACGGCGTAATTTAATTTCAGACTAAACTAGGAGTGGTCATTACGGGCAAGCTTATATTCCACATACGATATACCATTGCTATATCAGATACTATTATTTAGTACTAAGTAGCTTATAATAACTTTAAATGACAATTAATATTCATATTGTTTGTGACAGCCATGGCGTTTATGTGATTTTAAGTGGCCTTTATATAACAATAAGGATATATACAGTACATGATTTTGTTCTATTTTCCTTCAATTGTAATTCCAAAAAATATCCTATTAGTTGGTTCCAGTTAAATTTAAAAGATGCTTTCACCAAACTTAGTTATTACACTATAAAGAAATATTTTAAAAATGTAAACCCTCGATGCTTGATAGCTGCGTTACACGAAATAGGAGCTTGTTATTCGGGAAGTAAATAGGCCAGGCCACTCAGACGATATTGTTCGTGATATACTACACCCTAGTAGTAATTATTATTAATGATAGCAACCTCACATGACCGGCATTTTGTAAGAAATATACAATACTTCATAACGCGTTGATATACTATTGGGAAATTTAGTATGGGCAGAGAACTCTCTGTCACAACTGTGACAAGAGTTTTATTCTTAGAATACAAACACCAATCAAATAATTATTATCTTTATTTATATAGTACGGAGAATTTACTAAGAAACAAAACTCCGGTCTGTTTATTTTTGTTACACAATGTAACGAGATGCCGTCGGTTTCCATTGGTAAACGATATGTGACCAACTGTGCTTCACAGAACTAGATAACTATGCAACGTTCTTCGAAATGCTTAGAAGTGCACAAAAGCGAGTTAAGCGCTTTAAAGATTATAGAATTTTTGTAGCAACTGGACTAGGACCTTGATCAGTATATAGACTTTAATTAAAAGGTTGTAATCTTGTAATAACAAAAAATTATAAGAGAAAAGAACTCCAAAAAATGAGCAATGGTGAAAATTCAAGTACCGGGCCGCTTGCCAACTCTGTTCGCATTGCAGAAAGATGAGGTATCCATAAAACATCTTAACCAATAAAAGTTATATTACTGAAGTGGGATAGATAGATACGTGTTACTAATATAAAAATGTTTAAAATTAATATTTGCTTTTCAAACATTACAAATTACATTAGCTTAATATAGGATATTACCATTTCATCCTTAGTAATAAAAATATATGTTTATAATAATGTATTAATAACTAGGATTACATTGTGCTAGAAATTCCGAAGAAAGAAACCAATAAGTTTCGGGAATATTTACAAAGACGTGTCAGCGAAGGGCCTAGTACTTATTAGTACTAGCATTGAGAGGGTAAATAGAGTTGTTTATGTTTTTATCTTATAATCCTCTGAATGAAAAAAATTATATTTGTATCTTTTTTATAAACTTTATGTATTTTATAAACTATTATTTTGTAAACATCATCAAAAAACTAACATAAAATTGGTTACGTCCTTTCGAATACGTTATTGAAATTAAAATTTAAATAAAAGTAGAAAAAAAATAACCTAACCTAACTCAAAAATGCTCTTATTGATTAAATTATAGATGGAATATATTTATACGAAACATTATTTTATAATACTTACTATAATAAAGTACTCATGTCGTATATAAAATAAGTCATTTAAGGCCTAAATAAATAACAACTCGCCTAATATTTAAATCCCCTAGAGGATTTACCGTATTTTGATGAATTTTCCCCAATAAGTCGATACGACGAACATAATCCAAGCTTAATAAGTATTATTATAACTTATTTTTAGGTTATTACAACAAAATTATTTATTGCAAATCTTACCTTACCATCTTGACACAACAAAAATAAGGCTTTTTTTTTCTTGCTCTTAGTCCGTGCTTGCTACGTCTATTATACTTAAAACATATCGAATATGTTTACTCAGTAAATGAATGTGGTGTTATGTACAACCAAATATAGTTATTAATAGTTATATGCTAAGAGACGTTATAAAGTATACTTATTTATTACTGAAATTAAAAACGAGGGCTCATTTCTGTTTTATCCATTTGCTTAATGGACTTATACGGCACGAGGGACTTTGCACACTAACTTTCATCATACTAAAAGCAACGTACATGAAACGGCACGAGATTAATAAATTTCGTTTTTGTTATAATCTGTGCATCAAAATTAATATATATTATCGAAATTATAGATAAGTTTGTGTAAATACAATTTTCGTACATTAAGAATTGTTTTTTTCAAGTTTGATTATCAAAGATATGGCAATTGAAATCCAAGGGACAAAAACAAATTAACTTACTGATGTTCTTATTTGAGACACCATTTTAACTGTAAATATTAAAAGCTATACTATCAAGGAATTAATAATTTAAAAGGTACATTCATAATATGACTAATTGATACTCACAATAAGACATTTAACACTGGAACAGATTTAAAACTACTTTTCACTAACTACCATATATTCGATAATATACTTGCTACCCGTAAAACTTTAAAAAAATGGAATAATGGCCAAAACAGATTTAAGTTATAGTTTTAAAAAAATATGAATATGCTATAAACATTGATTTTACACATATAATTTTTAATTCTCAGTCATTATAAAGAAATCGCATCCCAATTATTGGAGAATAACGAAGGTTAATTTAATACTGTCTTATTCTTAATAACTTATTGTTGTTTTGGTTACTTTTCTATTAGTTAAATTATTATAAACGAATTTCAAAATCTTAATTGGATATTTTTGTTGAAGTTTACTTTGAAAATAAGTAAACATACAACGAAGGGTTAAAATGCAAATGAAATTTATTCACTCGTATAACATTTAATAAATCTAAATAGTTTAAAACTTCAAACCGTACCACGGCGTTGTTTAAATTCGTTTTGTTAATAAAAGCGCTTAAAACTAAACTCCGTTCCGCTGTTGGGGGCCTAAATTGTTAATTTGACCTCGGTGATTTAATTATGCACGTCACCTGCTGTAGCTGTTGCTATAAAGGTGGGTGTCACAGGCAACGTTGTTTATAATGTAGTAAGGACCTCAACCCTTGGTAGCCTAGAGACGCATTAACCTTTTTGCGTAACCAGAGAATTAAAGTACATTAACGAGGGCAAATGTTATTCCACAAAGAAAATAAATATCTCAACAACAAATCATAGGCTTTTTTCTCTATTAAAATTGTTAATAAATAACTTTAAGATTTGTTATATAATCTTTACTGAAATACTCTTTGATTGAACAAAACTGTTATAAATTATTTAACATCATAATTTATTAGATACTTTAAAAGGTGTTATAATAACATGCATTGAACCAACGACGGAGTAAATTATAATTTTACGCAATATTTAGTGTCAAGCCATGATCAAGGATATTTACCGAGAAAACTCTGATTTCCGCATACATATGATAATTACCTGACCATGGAAACGCTATTACGATGACAGATGAGATGAAGGTGGTAGTGGTTTCATGATAACATTACCCAAAATGCATTATTTTTATCCGGACTAGAATCAGAGACTTCTTTATTCCAAGGCAAGTGTTTAAAGCAGTTGATTATTTCAAAGAACACCTTTTTAGTAACATCTAATACTTTAATTTTAATCTGAAGTGGTTTCAATTTCCAGCAAGGTTTCGTGTTGGTCAATTATAATCTACATTTTAATTAAACATAATTGTGAGGGAAATATTAGAAAGAGGAACGTAGGTAATACAAGCTGTAATAATGGCGATGATGTTTAAACAAACGAAAAGCCTTTGTTTGCCGGTAATTAGGAGAGTGAAATAACGAAGGTGTGGCCAACGAATGTAAGTCAATTAAAGGAAATTGCCATAATTGTATCATATGGTCATACTATCAATATTTATCCTTCTCTGTAAACATACTGAGCTTACTGCTATTACTCCTG
>DWHU01000736.1:0-16083 GCA_018247975.1 Parides photinus | reverse complement strand
ATTAATGTATTAATATCAAAGGGGTTAAGTAATCTTGTATGTGCTAATGAAATGTGTGTACATGGAATGAAGGTTGAAAGCGGCAGAGCTAAGCGACGTATGCCTTCGCTGTCGATCGACCTGCCCATGTCGGTTTTGCGTCAGAAGCTGAGCCTTGAGCAGGAGAGGAAGGCTCAAGCCCTCAGAGCTGTTGCCAACAGGAACTTTTTAAATGGTATCGGCAAAAGAGGTACGTCAACCACATAATTATAAATAAAACAGTAATAAAACAGTTTATGGTAAATTACATCTTGTTAATCACGTTCCGTTACACGTAAATTATAACGTCAATATTAAGCTTTCTTTCAAAATGTATTACTATCCATTTTTTAAATTTAGCTTGTACATACTTAATGTACTTTTGATTAATCAAAAAACATCTAATTGCAGGATTCAAGTGGACTCCATCTGTAAGAGCTGAACATTATTACTAAGAAACCATGGCTTCATCAATAGTGAATTTGCAATTATTTAAATAAATTTGAATAGCTATACAAAGTTAACTTAAATATCACTTTAATATGACAAGTAAATTAGATGTGTGTTATAAAATTATACATTATATTACAGTAGAGCTAATGTAATTTATACAACAGTTTTATTGTCTAGATGATATTCCGTGTAAAATTATAAAATGATACTATTTGTTTTGTGGCAATGTTATTAGTACAAACAAATACTTTTAAAATATTAATATGTTATCCTGATATAGTTAGTATTGTGTTTATTTGTTAAAAATGCATTATTTAAGACTAGTTTTTTAAGAATTCTGTTAAATGTACAATAAACAACATTAAATAAAAAATACTTTCTTTTATTAAATTTTCTTTTACATGTGATTAGTAATGAATAATAATTACTCATAGAGATTCATTGCGATCACATCAGTCTCTAGTTTCATGATAGATTGTATTGTTAAGCAAATATTCAGCTTCGTTATGATATCATTTTCATTAATCTTCTTCTACTGGAGAGCTTATATCAACTGTCTATTAATACAAATTTGTTATTAATAATATATCATGTAACTGGTTATGGTCAAAATGTGATATGAATCCAATTCAATCACACAATAATCTTGAGTGGCCGTATTATACCAATATGTCTGGACAGGTTTCGTGTTTTTATGTAATTGATATTTAAATTGTTACCGCGCTCTCTGATTCATATTTTATATAATTTCATAATAAAGAAAGGTCTAAGATTAATAAAAAAATAAGTCTATCTCGTAGTCAATTTTTAATTAGCTGTATCTATGACTTAATTAGCTCTCGCACATGTGAAAAAGGCATATGATCTACTGAATAGTGAAACATTATATCTTGAATATTATTTAAATATAATGATTGGATGATTCCATATTTTTATTAAATTTTGGTCTACTATACTATAAGATTGAATCGATTACATAAAACTTTTTTCGAGTTTGACAATTATCAGAAATAAATTATCAGAAAACGTTATATTCCAATAATATTTTCAATTTGCGTTTTTAGTAATAGTTGGGTGTTTGTTTGGGATTGAAATAATTTCTACATTAAACAAGTCTTCAAACAATAGTGTATAATGAAAACTGTGAACATACGATTATAGACGTTAGACGTAGTTTGTATATGTATGAATAATGAAAACGTATTCATAAATTTATTTATTGGATAAGCGCTAAAATAAACAGTTGTTTTTAAATTGGTACAGAAAGGGGTATGGAGTGAGGGTCGCACGCGCCCTAAGCGTAAGATGCCCTCCCTCTCTATCAACAACCCGATGGAGGTGCTGCGACAACGGCTGCTGCTAGAGGTAGCCCGCAAGCAGATGCGTGAAGCCAACCAGCGACAGGCCATGGCCAACCGGGTTTTCTTGCAGAACGTGGGGAAACGAGGTTCGTTGACCTGAGTATCACACGAAGATTTGCTATAGACTTTCAAGTTTTGTTATTAAAAGATCGAGAGAAATAATGAACAGTTAAGTGTTATCAATCATAAATATATAAAAAACTAAACAAATTTTTATATCATTTGTATTTAAAAGACTTTTGAGAGTAAGAAGATGAAGTACAGAAGTAAAGAATTAGTGGAAAAAGATAAGTTTGAAAAGATATAATATTTTACGCTTTTGATATTTTCCTTAAAGTAACATCACACACATATGTATTTCAAACAATTTGAAAAAGATACGGATTATTTTTGTTATAGTAATTAAAGTCGTGTTCAGTCTGCAATAGTATCATTAACGACACGTCTGTTTCAGGTTTCTGGGCGAACCTGGCCTCACCCCGTTACGAAAACTAAAATGTACGTCTCCTGATCACCTCTTTTCTTTTCCCAAACTTATAACCAACAGGCCTGATGTAAGATGCCGAATCCTCTAGTATAACAAATAATTTATTACACTTATAATATTTATCATAGATGTTTCATAGTTTTCATTGTACTTGATTAAAATATCACTCTACGTATAGGAAAAGTTTGCTAACTTTTTAGAAACGTTAAAAATATTAATAATTTCAATGACACAATTAAATTGTGGAAAGCTCTCAACTTGGAGATCTTAAAGTTAAATTATGTATTTAAACTACACTTCAAGAAAATAGTAAAATGTTGATGGATTTCTGCCGTATACTGTCCAGCTCCAGTATACGGCATTAATACATCCGACAAAGTTTTTTTTGTATACATTTAATTAACTATAGTTCTAACAACCATAATTTTACGTATTATCCTCCAGTTCTCGTGCCAAATAATAATGTAGTAAGCTAAGATGTAGTGAATTGTAGTACATGTGTTAAAGATTATAAACAACAAAATAAAATCTTCATTTCATTATACCTTTATCGTTCCTTGATAGTTTTTATGTTATAAATTATGTACAGTGTAGCTTTTATTTGTACATTTAATTTTTAAAATGATCTCTGTTAACGTTTAAAGTAGGCGATACATTATAAATTGCGTTCATTAAAAACGTTAAAAAATTTTTTGTTTTATTTTAAATCGTTATATTGTAAGTAAAACTAATGGAAATTTCGTTCTATACAACAAAATAAACAAAAATTAAAAAAAAATAAACAAAATTGATGAGATTGCTTTGCCGACACACGCATTACTGACCTCTAATACTACTTACTACATGGAGTGATTATAACACGTCGAGGGGTCATTATTATATTCAAGACTATTTTACCAGATTACATTTATTTTATCCTTGCACACTTATGTAAAATTATAGTTAGTATATAAAGTTATATAGTGTAGTACACAAACATCGTTATGAAAATTTGTTTGAATTTTTAAGTAGTTGATATAAATAAAACTGCATTCAGGTTGTGACTTACAAAGGAATAATATAACATTTTCAGATTTAACTATCCTAAACAATTTTATTTACATACAATATACTATTTTTATATACAACTGGCCTAACTTTACCGAAACGCAAATTAAACAGAATAAACAGATTTTGTAACAAAACTATTATAGAATTATTTAGTATAAACCTTTACATCAGTTAAGCTTTAATTTTAATATTACTATAGAATACTTCATGTTTATATTTGTGCAAAGAACCTTTTAATCCTGGGCACAATAGACTCGGGTAAAGATCATCGGATATCCAAACAGCGAATGCACATTATTAATACCGTTCACCTTTATTAATCAAACATTTATAATGGTGTATGATAAATAAAGGAGAAGTCTCTTCATTCATTCGCGTTGGTGTTGCCAAGTACCATCAACTTGTGACTGGTGTTAAGGTTTCTTTTTACTGGGATTAATTAAAAGAGATTCGTTAAAACAGTGTACCCATGAAAAGATGGCCCTGAGTTCTTACAATTCATGAACTAAAATTACTCGGATTATTTGTTCAGCGGTACAAATTTAAACTGTAATGAGTTATCGCATACAATCGTAATAAGTTAATACATAACGAAATTTTATTACTTTGCTATACTTAGCAATAAAATTTTCTATTTTTAAGAAATTTTATTTGTTTCAGTAGCGACGTTGTTATATTTCTTAAAGTTTTGATACAAACACATCGTACTTACGTAAAATATTTATGGTAATAACGGTAGCAATTAAGTATTGATTTTAATTTAATATTTAATTTTATGCAGCGTTAGACTAGATAAATCTATTTAGTAACTTTTTCCTGGTATTTGCCGATAAGATCACACTATATTTTTATTATATTATTATTCAGTAGTCTCTAAAGCTCTCTAACACATATACCTCGTATGTCTTACCAAAGCTAAAAGAGCGTTTAAAATAAATATTTTTTTTAATTTTGTATTTCAAACTTGAAGATGTCGCATTTCGAATTTTGTAAATACATTTAAATTATAAAACGAAATATATTGATATCGAATGATATTATTAATACATTAAACAAAACATGTTTGTCTTTTGTTCTTTCCCAATAATAAGAACAAGTTAAGTTGTATAAACTTTAAATAAATATTGTATTGCTACATAAAAGGAGTATCTTGAAATGTTTTCACATATACACATTTACGATCTTCAGTCTCAGTGAGGGACCATTTTGGGTTTGCTTTTCGCTGCGGGGCTACCTCTTTTATAAGTATATTAACTACGTTTGACTAATAGATTATAGAAAGCACATTAATGAACTTGTGTTTACTATAACTTGTCACACCTAAAATCAAGAACTGCAACACTATATGAGAAATCAATATCATTACAAATCCCACCACTCTTTCTATTATACTTATTGGCGCGTGTTTCCATTTCTAAAGTTTTTCTATTAACTCCGAAAACAAAACAAACAAACGAAGCAATTATAATACAACTATACGGATTATTCGTTACATTAGTAATTTATAATATGTTTTTATAAGACAGTATTTAAAGGTAGCACATAAAAGCGACATGATTTTGTGAGCGTTTGAAGCCCGGGGCCACTTGTCGCACAGTTCCCCTACGTGGTAATTAAAGTGGATTTAATTTAATACGACACCCTAGGAGTCACGTGATTGCATTACCTTGCAGCACATTTTCATAAGTGACTGGCGAAACGGTTTCAAATTCGATTCAAAAACATTATAACGAAATAGCCTTCATTTTCGTTTAACCGCATACGACACATATTGATGTCTGTAATTTAAAGGTTAGTAAACAACAGAAAGAATAAGAACAGTTGAATAGTTGACGGAAAATTTGTCATTTTATCAAAACTTTCAAAGTGGCCAAATTACTATGGTAATAGTATGTGTTCTAAACAAAATAAAAATAATTTTTATTAAATGTACGCATTTGGTTTAAATTGTATCAGAAAACATCGATCTTCCCGCACTTGGCCAGCGTCTTGTATAAAGGCCACAGCTTTTTCATTGTGAGGGAAGACACCGACTCCCAATAGTAGGAACATTAAGTGTGCTGTTTTGGTTACTAGTTTGTATTACTATATCTTAGAGAAAAATACAATGAAATCCATCATGACGTAATTATTGTAGATCTCTCCTAATGCATAAGTTAGGTTATTAAAAAGTTGTTATTCGTTTTTTCGCCTTTATTATTTTGTATATTATCATATTTTCATAATATACAAATAAAAGTTAAGACAGTAATTTAAAGAATTGTAAAATTTTTCCTTAAAGAAATTTTATTACAAATAATTTTGTAGAATTTTTAGAAAACTTTGTATAAAACTTTTCTCATTGTAATGTAGCCATTCGACGAGGAAACATTTTTATGCGGAAAATGAAAATATGAATTTCGTGTTAGTTCTCTTCTCACCATTTAATTACAAATGTTATTACGTTTTTGTTTAATGTTTATAAATGTTTTAGCGGCTTCCGTTTATAAACATATTTATAAAATGAAACATATTATATGTACTATATTCACTTATGACCAGCAGTGGACTGTCGCAGGCTGATGATATACTTTAATAATAATAATTTATAGTTGACCCAATAACACAGCGATGAATAATTCAATTGGTAATGACAATAAACAGTTACATATATAAAACTATTCTTACCGAAACATAGGAAAGGATCGCAATGAGGTAGCGGTATATGTTCTTTTAGAGAATCCTATCAAATAAATTATGCAACTTATAGTGGTTATTGTACTTGATATTACAACATGACTTGTAATATAATATGTTACAAGTCGGTTTTATGCATTACCTTCCGTATCTTTAACATACCTCTCTTGAGAGACCGTTTACGTTTATGTTAAAATATGTGTTGCGATAATATCCTACTAAGGGTGATCAATAAATTTTTAATCGCTATCCTCTGTTTAATATTACTGCGAGCTTAGTAATTTTTATCATTCACCACCTTATTATTCTTTAGTACATTATTTTATCGATTCAACAGATTAGTTTACGTTGCTTGGTAATATGTGATCGATCAACCGTCAATCTGTAACGAAACGCTTCGTAAAGCTACAATCAAGGCAATCAAGGATATTTAATAATCTATACAGATTATTAAACATTATACAAAAGTTTCACGTTAGATGAAACAGGCAATAACATTTCTAAGTTATAATGGAAGAAACCACGAGGTATGATTTTTTTAGTTTAAAAATTTCACCAGTTAACTTCATTTTCTGATCCAAAAAGGAGTGTCTTCTAATCCAATTTCTGCTTTAAAAAGTGATTTGTATAATATATAAAGCTAGAAATCAAACCATCTATTCATCATTTGTATAATTATTAAATCATTTAAATTTTTTTTCTCGAGATTGTTTTTATTCGTAATGCTTTAAGAAATGCATTATTAAATATTTTTTTACATTTTATTTAAAAAGTAGGGTGTTTTAAGTTGACATATTGTCTATAACTAATCATAAAGAATTATCAAATAAATTAAACGTTGTTAAAGCTTTTCAGATTCAGCGTATATGTACTTATTTATTGTAATTTTGCTATATTAATCATTATTCTCTGCACAACTCTAGTAGATTTGCAGAGAATACCGTTTTGGTATTAAGTCCGCCTTTTTTTACGTTTCTTTTGTGTTTGTGAATAAAGTTTATAAATAAACGCAAATAAAAGAAATGTTAATGTTATTAATATATAAACTAATAGTATTTATTGACGGTAGTTTTTTTTTAATTTTGTACCGACGACGACGTTCGCGTACACAAATCAAATAGCATGTGATATTGTACGTCGCCCCATGGGTAATCTTCGACGTTCTCTATTATTACGTTTTCCAATTCAGTAAAAGTTGGTGGGAATGGAATTTAACATTGCCAAAGTTTAATCGATGAAAATATTATTCGAAATAAATGTTAATACGTATATATGTAGGATTTTGATATTACTTCTTTTAGTAAAATCTAGAGTAAGTCTATGTACAAACATGTATGTCTAATTTGATTCGCGATATTGTTGTCGATTTAGAAAAAATACTCTTTTATTCAAATCCAGTGTTGACATGTTCATTGTACGAAATATACCTAACTACTCAATGTCAACATCAAAGTTGGAAACGGTTTTGGAGATTTCAATCATAGTTGCCCTTTGTTCTACTGAACACAACGAATGGATTGATCTGATCTAAACAGATACAACGGCTGCTAGATGATGGGATTGCATCTTATATAACCTCCAGTCTAACTTTCTGCAATTGCAATAAATTCAAACTATAATTAAGTGGTATCATATCGGTGTAAAAGTAAAAACCGATTCCATTTTTCTAATTCTCTTATTAATATATTAGGATTAGCAACATGGATGCCCTGCTTTACGTTTTAATATTGGAAGTGGGTTTGCTTCAAATGAAGCTTTTAGGTAAGTAAAGCCAGAAGATGTGCAATGTGAATAAAAGGGTTTGGAAACTATATATATATATATATATACACATAAGTAGCTGACGAATAGTATAACAGTACAAATTTGATGTTTTTTAATATAAACAAGCATAAAATACGCACTGAGCTTTTAAATCATAATAAAGTTAATTGTAATTTAGTTCATTTAGTTGACAAGCCGAGAAATTTACTGTTTACTATAAATATTTAACTTTTTGACATTTACTCCAGATTTATTTCTACTTTGTGATTTCTTTTCAACAAAGCTACCAAAAACTCAAATTTTTCTTATATGTTCAGTGTGTTTAATGATTTTTTTACGCAGACTGCGATTTACATTAGTACAAAAAAAATTCAATGATATCGCTAAGTTGTTTTGAGCATCATCTGTTTATAATGATTTGTGTTTAAGAGAGAAGGGCTTTAAAAAGTTGTCAACGAATAAACCTTCTCAACAAGATGCACAAGCAACAATACAAAAAGCTTTCGAATGATCGGTAAGTTACATCTAATATTAAATAGATGGCTTTAGATTTAGCCAGTTAACTTTGAAGTAAATTGTGATTTTATTACAATAATGAAATAAGTTATTATTTTGAGAATTACAAAAATGTTATTATGTAATATTTACATAACAATATGATATCCATATACGAAACTATTATTGTTTTTCATCAACTTGTATGCAAGTAATTAATAAATTAAAAATACTGAGAGTAAATCTGCTTCAATTTTTTACAGAATATTTTTTAAAGATGTTGTCCAAAGGACCTTATTGGAGGTAGCTGAAAATGGTAAATTTTCGACTCTTCATCGAGCGGTCGAAATCTTAAATAAACATTCATCAAACTTCACTACTACGCAACTACGAAATGAAAACTTAAAATTGTATAAGCTTTTTTAAATATATTTACAATTATGTTAGCTTTTCGTTTGATTTATATTAGTGTACTTTCTAGATTAATCGAAAATTCAAGTCACGAATTGATGACGAAGAGGTATCATTGGGAGATGCAAATACGACACAGTGATGAAAAAAATGCCTCTCTAAAGGATCAAATCAAGGCACGTTTCATTAAAAAAATTCTTTAGTTTTAGTAACATTAAGTACCTGAGTTAATTTGAAGTTGTTCTTACAGGATTCGCTTCTAAATGCGAAAACTCAACTTCGCTACGCAGAAAAATGGATGAGTGCCGCAGCAGAAGCTTTGGAAATTCGGTTTCAAATTAAATTACCATTATTGCCAAAGGAAGATCATGAGCAACGTATTCATATTGAGATAGTAAGGACATACGAGTTACAAACAAAAGTGAGCATCGAGTCTTATCGCTACATTTCCAACACATTTTCGTAATTTAAAGATTTATTTATAAAATTATGTCGAATCATCGGAACAGGATGCAATATAAAAAATATCTGGTGAAACAACAATATATACTTGTATTTCTAATAACCGCAAACTATAAACCTAAAAAACTGTTCTGGGCCATTTCAAGTCCCGTTCAAGGAAAAAAAATTATAAGATTTAATATACGGAAGCAATGTACCAATATAATACAATTGAACAGTTTTGTTTTCGTTATAGACGTTCTTAAGTACATTTAAATAGCAATTTACTCTTTGGCAATAGGACTTAAAATAAATATAAAAAAGTGTTTATACAGGAACGAGAGGAACTGCTGTCCTATTGGAAAATTAAATACAGTGAGGACACTAGTAATATTAACGATCGAGTGATACAGCAACGCGAAAAGTTTAATATGACTGCAACTCGTCGACAGGAATTGCAGATAATGGTAAACTGTGCTACTTACAAACTTATTACTCTTTAACAATAGCCATAAAATATTGTTTCATAAATTAATAATTTGCTATGGTATAAATTAATCATTATAATATAGTTGTTACTTAAATGTTTTATTTTTAGAAAATACCAAGAGAGTTGAAAGGTAACTTAATCAAGGAACACCTTTGTGTTCAGAGCTTTGTTAAAAACTAGCTGTACTGCCGCTTGTCGAATAAGTACCTTCCTTTGTTATAGTTTTAGTTTCATAATAATATAAATTGTTTACATATGAACATTTTGTAAAAGTTATATGTGTATAACGATATTGCAGTTTGATTACCATTCCGGAGAGATGCGCGCTTGGTTAACGTTTAAGAGAGAGCGAGCAGCGCGCCTCGCCCGCGAAGAACGCGCAAGGGCGGCCGCAACGAGGATTCAATCTTGGTGGCGAGGGCTTATGGTTCGGCGCGCGCTCGGTGCTTTTCGATATCTTCGCAACACAAAAAAGACTGTATCAAAAAAACAAAAGTAATGAAGTAGCAAATAAGAATATACGATTAAAGAGTTATACTCATGCGATCTATAATATTGATTTTGAACCCTTATCATAACTCCGAACAGTTACCAATGACGGGCCACTTTTTAAACAGTTAGGCTTTTTAATTTATTTATGGCAGCACTCACTCCAATACAAACACTTCAACTCAACACTCCCGCGGATTTAAAATCCGCAAGCTCAATGCTCATGTGGGTAGCTGGTTGACGATAATAACGTGTGAGATTTTTAGCAAGCAGATTCGTCAACTTAACCTTCAAAACTTGAAAAAAATCCGATACGAACCGATGACGTTTCTGAGTTACGTGCGCTTTAAGAAAATAATATTTCTGGCTTTATCCGCCAACCCTCACTTGGCCAGCGTGATCGATTAAGGCTAAATACTCTGTCATTATGAGAGAAGGTTGAGTCCCTGCAGTCAGAACATATAAAACGATGAAAAAAAAATGTAGTGAAGCGGTACAAAAAATAATTTCTGGTGCGAAAACATTCCACAGTCCCAATTTATGCAGTAGCCAAGTAAACATAAAACAAAGATACAGTAAGATAGGACCAGCGATTTGAAAATGTTAAGGTACTTTAAAGCCATTTTTTATTAAAATTTAACACAGACATACTTTTTAAATTACAGTAAAAAAAAATTTAAATAAATGCTTACACTTGCGAAATGATTATTTGTTATGAATAAAGAATAACTACAATGAGCAGTGCAATTACACGCCTGCCTAAATAGTTGTTATATCCAGTATTACATAATCAAAGCAATGCATATACCTGAACATATTTTTAAAAGTATTCGTATCAAAAACGTTAAAGTAAACGTAAAATTTATTAGAAATGACAAGTAAACATCTATTTGCGTTATCTTCACAAGTAAAACATAATATCTTCAGGTTTATAATCAAAATTTTAAAATGTTTTGTTACAGATTACTAAGATATCATAAAGATCTCCATAAAAACATTCTCGGGGTTCAGAATACTTTTAAATATTTTAGCTATTAACAAAATTTTATTATTCTGTATGCTTAATTTTAGTGTCAGTGTGCAGGCTATATTTCCGAACGCTAGCAATCTGTTCTGTTTTTAATTTTGATGAACTGTCAATGTTGTGTCAGTTGTCGTTCTACGTTCAGTATGTAAGCGTGTGTTAATTTCTCTGAACGTAAAATTTTGTTTTAACAAGTTTACATATTTATATTTAAATAAAAGATGAAAAACAAAACATGAATAATAAAGGACTAGTGTTGTGTTATTGAACGAACTGTGTCTAATAGTTTAACTTCGTGGTTTAGAAACGGGAATTCTGGGAAAGTTGGATATTATCTTCGTATTTGGTGAGTAATTTTTTCCACGGTGAATCCATCAACAAAATATGAATAAAGCTATCTAATGAAAAACTGATGCATCATATTCTTAATTGATGGGATATATTACTAAAATTACGCTTCTGGCATATATGTTATTTGTACTTAGGTTATAATAGAGTGATGCAAAATGATTTTAAAAAGTATAAACCTTCGTTACAAACTTTGCAAATAATACCAAAAAATTGGGTAAAACCTTGAACAGCAACAGAAATGTTTAAAAAGTTTTATGCAATGTATCATAGTTATTACACAATATTACTTAAATTATTTTATGTATATACATATTTTATTAATTTAATATTTGTGTTTTGTAATATCTATCCTTTCTTGAATTCTGTGTAACATCTAACACCTGTGTTCATGTCCAACACTTGCTTGGACATGTGTATTTACTCTGATACTTGGTAAACAAGACATTATTTTTGTTAATATATATGTAATCACTTTAAAGACTGTTGTATAGACATTTTTGTATTAATAATCACCTATTCCCGTTTACGTTAAGCAATAAAATTAAAAACATATTTCAATACAATTTAACTTTACATGCTTAATAATTTTGTAACCTATTTCATATTTTTATAGATGTAAATACAAACAAAATTACATCATATAATAGAAAAACTGATTTCATTGTACAAGATAGACAACAAGGAAAGAGTAGTTGTTATTCATAATACAACAGAAAGTATTAACTTTTTTAAACAAGGACATGTAGGTATCACACATCACTTATATAATGGATACTAGTTTCGTAATCTAAGTAGTACATTGATATACTTGGATTTTATTGTATTGGCAATATTAAATTTCTTTTCAAAAGTCTATAGGTTATTTACTTAGGTTATTACTATACACAGCTAAGACTGACAACTTAACTAAAAAAGTATATTATCAAAGACTTGATTTTATTTTTCCTTTCTTTACTTTTATTGGTTTATAGAAACAATATAATTTGATAGTGACAGATGCGAATATGTAATAGTGTTAATAAATTAAACCATTTAGTTCAACTTAGGTGAAATTATAATACAAAAAATTTGTTTACACATAACACTGCAGTTAATATTTAGTAGAACTAATATCTTAAGTTATGATAATAAAATCAAATTGTATGTCTTTGATATGCATCACTGTATTAATTTTTTATTCCCATTGCTTTCTGGTAGTTTTCTATTTTACTTTTATGATGTTATGTACAATAATGTTCAACAATCTTGAAAGAAATCTATTGTTATTTCATACATACATACAGTCACGCCTCTTTCCCAAAGGGGTAGGCAGAGACTACTTCTTTCCACTCGCTACGATCCAGACATACATCTTTCGCTTCTTCTACTCTCATGACTCTTTTCATACAAGCTCGCCGGTTGTGGGTAATCTTGACCTGGCCTTTCTTCAAAATTCTATCTGATCGACATACGTACGCCTAGGTCGCCCTCTACCGGTCTGCCTATTCACGCTCGCCTCAAATTTGTTTCGTCAATCTTTCTTCATGCATCCTCTCTGTGTGTCTGAACCATCTAAGCATTCCTTTCACAATCTTGGTCACTCCATCTTCTATTACACCACATCGTTCCCTTATCTTCTCTTCTTATCTCTTATCTTATTGTTATTTCAATTAATACTTATTCTGTTAAACAATATATAAATTATTGTAATATATTAGTAAAAATTATAAAGTAGCAGCCCAAGCCAAAGCTACTGAGAAAGCCCTCGAGTTAGCTACATAAAAAGGTTTTAGGCTAGACACCTTCTGTACTCTGCCCTCTACACCTGTTGCTGCTATGTATATGTAAATATACTCTTTTTCAAGAGACCCAGTGAATATCATTATCCAAAAAAACATTTATGACCTATTTTGCTAATATTTGAAAATGATAAATTGTTATCAGTTTACTATACTTAAGACATGTATCGGTATATATTTAAAGGATTATTCAATTCCATTTTTTCTAATGACTGGTACATGTACCACATTTGCAGACGCCATTAAATCTTACGTGAGCAAAGAATGCCGTGCAAATTGGTGCGTAACAACTCCGCTTCGGTGGTATACGGTGGCGTGGTAATTAGTGCGTTAATCGTCCTAGCTCTGAGCTCGGTTGATGCAACTGTCTTTCCGAGAAGGCGATCAGAGGAGGTCGCAAATTGCCGACAGATATGTGTGCCGGTTGTTGGTAATTACAAAAATCAGTCGGTGCACTGCGGAACGGGCTCGTGCTCCTGAGTGTTACAACTCGTGTGTCGTCGAGCAACGACGTAAATAGTAAGAAGTTACTGTGCGGTTACTACCCGCTAGTTCTAACGCCGCTTCTTACTCGGTGAGATGCCGCTGCTCGACTACGACACACTTTAACTTACTTCATATTACAGGTAACCCGCCTTTAACACCACGGTAGTTAGGTTCTTAGAAAATATATTGTATGAGAGCTCAGGGGAGCTAGTACAAAAAAAGGTGCTATTTCCAAAAATAATTAAAACAGGGTTTGTTTTTAAATTCTACAATAACTAATAAAAATATAAATGTATATATAACACTAAGCAAAGCAAAGTGTTTTAATCTAACGTGACGTTTGTAACTTCTGTCTGCTTGATGGTTCTCACCAAGATCACCAAGTCATTGCAAATTTGTATTTTGACAGTTTTGCAACCCCTTTTTGAATTTTCGACATTTTTCAGAGGAAAGGGTCTGTATTTATGAAAAATTACTAAAGTTTTTCAGGTAATTCGTCCGAAAATTTTTAATTTTAAATAATTACCAGCAAAATTTTTATCAGTGCTGGAGCACGCTAGAGCGTCTTTACAAAACAATTTTATTTTCAGTTTCGCATGCAATTTCATTTTCACTAACAAATCTTAAACCTCCTCAATAACCACAAAGGCAAAGATATGATCTCGATACAATGCTTAATCGAAAATTTCTTTTAAGCCTCTAATTAATTTAATTTTCAATCGGTTACGTCTAGAACCAACTGTCATGCTCTTCCTATGTGATACGTTTTAAGGCTATAAACCATACCATTAACTTATGGTTGGATTAATGTAGTGGTTTTAAGTTTTTGCAGTTTTTACGTATATTTTTAATGCTTTTTTTTAATTGCTCTCCTATCTACATGCAATTCCTTAACATATATAGTTTGTTTGTTACATACCAATCATATGCTAATGTTAGGGTATTCCCCAAATAATAGAGTAAGTGATAAGGCAATCGAATATCTAAAACTTTTAATCCATGACCTGAGTCATTCTTTTGAAGTTGTCTATCAATTTCGTTTTCGTCTTGATTATTACTAGATAATAAAACGCCGATTACAACAAATACTGCTGTAACTTAAAATTTGATAATTTTGTTATTATTATCGAATGTATTTTCCTGCATTTCTATTTTTATACTACAAACTGCATTTTTTAATTTAAAATTTCAACACACCGGCTTAGCCAGTGCCGGTGAATGCGATGCATGATAATGTTCATGCAAAATACCTTCGATACCTTTAACGCACGTTTGATCGGAAACCTATTGAAATCCACCACACATTCCTGCTATATTCAAAGTTAGCTAATATTACTTACTAAAACAATATCAAGTTGTTTTTATAAGTGGGTTCACAAAAAAGAACATCACAAACGCGTCATACGTATTGTATTGAAAAAAACCTCTGAGGCAGCGCTAAGGAAAAAGTTAGCTTATTGGTATTTCCAAGTTGTTTAAGACCTAGTCACTTAAAGTGCCATTCCTGGAATTTGTAGAACGCATTATTTTGTGCCTAATCTGACGTGTTAGTATTTAGGTTAGAATATTTGTGGACACGCTGCGTGATTTTTTTTATGTCGTTATTGACGCAAAAACTATGGGCGACTTGGAAACGGTTTCGCTTTACACAATTTCTTACATGTTTAAGATATTTCGTATTAATTAAAATATATAAAAGGAGCAGTTTTTAAGAGACACCCGTATTAGATTTAACTCGCTTCAGTTAGACCGAATTGCTAATAGGTGATTAAAAAAAAAACTTTATGATGGTTCATTATTAACGGTACTTCCAAATTTGAGCTTATGGCAAACGGCAAGTGCATTGTTATGCTTATATAGAGGACTAATTGTAAAGAGATGTTTAAGTGTCTTATAATAATAATTTAAGTTAATACTCCATTCTATCTCAAAATCTCCCTTGTTAGTATTATATTTTCTATAGTTATTGTATTAGGTAAACGTTTTGTCGAATATCACTAATCTCTTAACTGTACATTTATCGCCGTCATGCGGGACCATTGTTATGATTGTTTACGACATTTTTTTTAGTAATTAGTCTAAACTAAACCGTCGGTAGAGATCTTTAATACATACAGTTATTAATATAAATCTTTCGATTTCTTTTGGGAAATAGAATATTTTATTAAAATTGTTTATTACGCTACAGATCTACGATCGAAATCTTTGAAAACCAGACTAAGTACTTAATTCAAGTATTATTTTTATGTAAATTCTATTACACGTAAAGAAATGTTTCTATTTTTATTTTAATAATAATATGTATATAT
>DWHU01000735.1:0-16087 GCA_018247975.1 Parides photinus | reverse complement strand
CCCCAGCAGTGTGTTTAGTACAGATGGAGACTAACACACTGCGCCAACCCCAAGAAATTTATTGGGAAAAAAGAAAGGACAAAAAAAAATTAAAACGAATATTTTATTTTAATTAACTTATTTACTTTACTACTTATTTTATTATTTATTTTTATTTACTTACTCATTTACTTAACTTACTTTTCGATATGATATATATGTAATTTTATAATTGGAGAATTGAAAATAAGTTTATATATATATATCGCGAAGGGACATTTGTTGTTTAATTTCATCAACAAATTGCTACTGTAACAAAACAATCATTTATTCTTCGTATTTGAGAAATCCAAATCGCAAATGATTTCATAAATCTAGATTGGCATAATATACTCACTCTCCTACATTGCGAATCCGGATAGTGCTTGTTCCTTGACAGGCTAACTGATTATTTTAGTTAGTTTAGACAGAATCGCGGAAAACTGTTGTTAATTTTGTTTAATTAGCAGTTTCTGCTAATTTTAGGCATAAATTACACATTTGAATTGCCGCTTTTTTATATTAAAAAAATGTTTACTAAATAAGGCATACCTTTAAAAGTAATAACAGGAATTCGGAGGTTAGTTTTGAATTCAAATTAATTTAGTTAGTCACGCCTGGGTTTATAAAAAGTAAATCATTTAACTGTAAAAAGCATACAAAACGTTTTATACAATCTTCTTTACGATTGTATGCGTAATGTTGAAGCTTTGTCCTATCGTTGCACTTTTTCCCCACACAGCGTATATAGAAACCTTAGTTGTGTTATGAATTACCGAGAAGCAATGCAGTAAGTCGGATCAGATTACGCTTATTAATGTTTATTTATGTTATTCCATTTAAAAACGACGCAATAATACTTCACTCAATTACAATGCCTTCACTTTATGCAAATAGAAATGGAATTTTTATCTACAATAAATTTCTACAAAAGTTAAGTCAAAATAATGGTTTTAAGTTTTAATAATATAAATTTATTCAAGAACAAAAAATATCGTTTGAAATTATACAACAATTATTTTGATTTAAGAGAGATTACTATTGCTGTATGAGTGCTTTTTTGTCTTTTAATATAATTTTAAACCAAAAAAATCAAAAGCGGGGTATAAAATATAAATCACGAATATTCAAATACACGTAAAATTTTATGACACATTAATAAATGTATATTAAAATTTAGTTTCTTATGTTTTCCCGTAAACTGTCAACGAAAAATTATAAGTACATGAATAGTATGAGTTAAAAGTTTTATTGTAATTGCAAGCAGTGAATTCTTTAACAAATAACCGAGTTACATAACAATTAGGAATGGATTCATTTAAATTCATAAATTTTACACACAGTAGCAAATGAGTCTGTTTATGTTAATAAACCTTTCCACTAATTTGCTATACGAGATCAACGAACTCCATATCACTGTTTACATTTTAAATTCGCTTAAAATTATTTATGTACAAGTTTATTTTAAATTCCGGTCGTTTAAGCTAAAGGTTTCGTTGATTTCAAATTGCATACAAAGTAACAAAAAGCGTTAACAAACCCTATGTAGGTTTGGTTTAAGGCATTTTCTGACACTAAAACAACATTTTAGTAGAATAAACTATTCTCTGATGATCTACCAAGTACCCACTAAAAATCATTTGACATATTCACATTGAATTATTCTTGAACAATGCTTAAGACTTGTATTTTAGGTAATACTTGCTTGTTTTGTATATACCTTGTCTATCTACTGATGATAATGTTTATAAGCAAGTTCAACTATAATTTCGTTTTGAAAAGGCTATAGCAAGTGAAATTCGTGTACCTTGGTTAATAGGATTTAAGTTGCCCCGAAGCAAAGAGCGTAATGTGCAGGAACATTTTAACTAACATCTGTATTTAATGAGAAAGTATTTTACTCGATAATGCAAATACTATATTCTGCAGACGTTTTCCGTTATTAAAAAGATTTTGTTTTAAATATAGATAGAATATCCAAATTTTTATTCCTTATTATTGGTAAAATTATTGAAACAAAACCTGCGGATCAAATTGCTGTTTCCAAACATTAATATCACTCGCCTGTTGCAATACGTTCACTTGATATATTTCTACCGAGAAATACCGAAGTGCTTGAATATCAAATGAAAAAACTGATAAACTGTTATAGTAAAAATAGCTTTACTATAAAATAAACTTTAATGGTTCAGTGAATGGACGGTTTCCGAATATAAATATTACACGAAGTTCGCAGGATGTTGTTGTTCATATAGACTATAAGAATATATAGGAATACGTTTCATATCATTTATTCGAATTTTAATCTTTTTTAGTTACAGAAAGAGTGGATGTGGATATGGATAAGAGTTATAAAGAAATCACGCATAAAAAATCGTTTCCTTATTTTAAATGTAATACATATTTAATATAATATCTTTGGATCATTTACACAACACTGTTTAGTACTAAAGTAAGCAGAGTATACTCGCTTGTGTTATGGATACTGGATAGCTGATACACTACTTCATTATATTTATTTTCTACTCCAACGAATCTAAATATATTAGTTGAGGGAATCGAACCAACGATCTCTTACTTAGTTGGCAGGTACTACTAACTGAGCAAATCGGTCAGTCAAATACTTACATAGGTAATATAACTAAAGAAATCTTGACCAGTATAGTGATTTTTTACCACTCTGCACATTATCCATGTGTTCCATATTTTATTATTTTAGTTTCGAACAATGGCAGATTTTAAACAAGACTCGACAACTTTACGACTCCTATCTAATTTTAATATAACGCTTAATTGTTCAGTAAACAACTATTATTCTCATCGCGTGTCACTATTAACTAACAAAGCGATCGACACATTAGACGTAACGTTTTTTTTTGCAACTACCGTGTTGTAAACAAGGTGCAATAATTTTATGTGACGTTAAACGTATTGTTTACAAATTCAACGCGTTTTATTTAATATACGCAAATACGTACTTATGATCATATGAAACTATAAATTAAGTACTGATTACCATAAATTGTCGATTAGAGATCATACAATTATGGAGCGTAGTTTTCAATTTGGAAAAGTGTTTTTCTTATACAATGTCGTTTATATGCAGTACATATCAAAATAAGGCGAGCAATAGCTATAAGTACAAGTAATGTTATTATTCTCAAGTGTTAATAACGTTCTTGTTTATTAGGTAGTAGCAACCATGGAATGTTCCCTAGCAATAAAATAAAACGAAGGCCTCTTTGAGTGTGCGTAAAAGGATGACTTTAGATATTATGTAAGTTTGGCCTTTCCAACTTATTTTATTACTTTGTAACTTACAATACTAGTAATTCCTATATTGTATTTTAATAATGTGGAATTATATGCCGCATCTTTATACACTGGCATACATAAGCTATTTACAATCTATAAATGAAAAAATAAAATATTTTTTATAAAAATGTCTAGGTTGCCTGGATTTTCCAATACAACGTTGAGGAAGTATCATTGGTATTATAATTACTAACTAGGTCTGTACGCTGACGACGTCGATGAAATAGCATTTTTAACTGTTTTCCTGCTTGCTTAGCCATTTTTTATAGGAGAAGTTTTATTTTCTTGTTTTTAATTTAGTTAATTAGCTAAAATTGCTAAGGTACAAAAATATGGACAAATAATGTTAACTTTCAAATCATTGTTCGTATTTAACGATCTTATTTATATATATTAAAAATACCTAACAAAGATTTCTCTTTAAGCAAGGTTTGTACATGAATATTTTAACCCATTCAGCTTTGAATAATCGTATTTAAGTATGCGTAGTAGTTAAACCTGACCCGAGTAACAACTATACGACATGCCAACTTTTCAATTTTGAATGGTACACGAGTTTTACTACCTGATTTAACAACTCAGGTAATGGATTAGTTACATGTTAAAATTATACTGGAAGGAAATAAAAAGTTACGTTAAACTGGTCTCCATGCCATTTTATTAGGGGCTGTAAAATGATTTAAATTCCTTACGATAATAGTAATGTTCGTGTAGAGTGACAAAATTATTTTCTATTAATTTATTAAACGTTTAATATGAAAAAAATATTACTTTTTCCTTACTTTAGAAATATTTTTATTTATTATATTGTTTATTTCATAATTACTAAACGATAATGTTCGTCGGTAGTAATCGCCTCTTAATACTGTAAGAAACTCTAACTATATCCATTTATTTAAAAATTCAATACATATTACTTTGTCCTGTTATATAATTATATTCCAAATAAAACCACTTGATTACTAACATCAGTGTACTCTATTGTACTAAGGCTATTGAAGCTTGATACCAATTTTCAGTGAATTCAATGAAAGCGTGTATTAAGCTCTTAAATTATATTCATTAAGTTAGACATGAAGAGCGCAATTAGTAACTGACATAAAGCATTCAAGTTGAGAGTACTTTAGACGAAATTCAGTAGCTTTTTGGTTACAAAGATGAGAATACATAATCATTAAACGGTATTGTACGATGCTTTTACACTAAATGAATACCTTCAGCTCGTATAGTTTAAATGCCGCGTGTGGAATGGTTGAAGAGTTAGTAGATATGTAGACATATTAGAAGATATCCACTTTTAGTCTTTTATTCCATTTGTTTTGTATGTCTAAATAATTTTTCATTTCTCCCACGTAGTCCTTGCCGAGAATAGTGTCCACTCACTAATTGAGAATTTCATGTTTGAAAGTGGAAAATAAAACGCGTAAATTCAAATCGTCTTTAATTAAATTAATTTAAAAATTAAAAAATACTCATTCAAAGAGGTCTTTATCTCCGGCGACCATTCTGAGAGTTATTGCGCCGAATGTATCCCTGCTGCTTACCAATATTATACAAACATCAACGTGTTCCAGTTCACTTATATTGTAGATAGTAATATATAAAAGTAATGAACCTAAACATTATATAAAAGCTGTAAAGCTGTGTGAACATTACTATGGCTTCATACTAATACGTGTGCGTATCACTTACCAACACAGGTAAACGTCCTGATCGTCTCGAAACTTCGTTGATAAAAATATACTCTAAATATAAAACCACAATAAAATATATCAATAATTAATAATAAAAAAAAATACTTCACTTAATTTTCTATCGTAATTAGTTTGGAATATTTTATTGTTCAAGTATCGACATAAGATTTTTTCCACCGATTCGATTAACTCCTACTAAACATTAACAATGTCTTTACAGGCGTATACAACAATGAAATTGTAGTAACGTCCGCTATCAACATTTCTTATCAGTTGGCTTTATCTGATTAATTGCAAGTCAATCGATCGATATCGAATAATTTAGTTTACATTGCTGGTAAGTAATGTATCCTTGTTTACAAAAGAAAACGCTACCATACATACTTTAAGACGCAGTATTACATATAATGATCCTTTTACCGAACTATTTACACAATTCCGTAAACAATATATAAGTAGTATTTCCAATATATTGTAGTCCGTATGTTTTTCTTCAATATACATTCGATATCTATCTCTAACGAAATCATATTTTATTATACAAACAGAGATTAAGTGTATTAGAGGAAGGAGTCTATAATATTTTTGTTGACTATAAAATATCGCTGACGCTTTGAATCTTTTAATCACAAATCTGCTCAAATCGTAGATATACGTTAGTAAAATTAATTTTATTAACTTCTAATGCTGAACAGTGATCTTCTAAATGAAATATCAGCCTCTACGACCACGTATTTCAAGCGTGTTACAGAGCTCAGTTCTCTGGTAACAATAACAAGAGAAACTGATGAACTGTCTTTGAAATCACAATGGAAATGGTAATAGAGTTTCTATATGTTTGAGAAATGTCAAACATTGAGCTAAATTGACATGACGTTAGTTAGTTGTCAGTTTCAAAAATACAACAAAAATAAACAAAGAAAATAATTTGTTTTGTAAAATAGCCGTTGTTTGCCAAAACGTATTTGAATATATAATTATTTATATTAACTTGGATATATTTACATTTGCAACATTTCTGTAAATGTAATTTACGAAGTTTTGTTCTGTACTTATTAGTAATATGCTTGCCTTGACATGATTGTTTTCGACAAAAACCCAAAAATTATGGTGTAAGGTCTCCCGGAGTTCGGAGAACAGAAAAACTATTACACTTTAAAATATCTCATTCAAAAATAGTATCGATAAATAATAATGACATGCATAGAGTGAATAACAAATATGTTACCAGACATGGTGCATTTAATGCGACCTGCGGGGTTAAGTACAATTAATTATCGTTCATTGTTTTTGATGATATTCAATTTGAATGGCAGCGCCGGTCCTCTAATTTATCGTTAAGCATGCAAAATGTTCAAGGATGGCTCGTTATAATCAATAAACCTTGACATTATTACGCCTAAGTTATTATAACATTAGGCTTATAGAACGTAAAGCCATTCATGTTAGAAAACCAACAGCTGTTCTCATACATTATTAAGTCTCGTTTACGCTTTAATGACGCATTTATTGATAATTTTTTTTTTAAAAAAAGTATGTTTTGAGTTACTAACTTGGGCATAAAATCACCAAAAAAACTTGTTTCTTATTCTAATGTTCCTTTGTACGAAAAATGCTTTCCCCTGTGCCTTTATCCTTTTTTGATTCAATGTAATATAATTGTAAAGACATGACGTATTAGTATGTACATTTACCATGTTATTGTCTACTAGATATAAGATCAAATACCAATACCCAAGACTAATTGAAAATGATATCACCAGCATTATTGTTAAATGTAATAATAACATCGTAGAAAATAAAAAAAAATGTTTTTATTAAAACTGCAATTTTGTGTCAAGTTGTGTAATATTAAGCTCTAACGCGAATATTGAATATTGGTACAACCGCTCGCAATTTCGCTGCTGCGAGCACGAAAAGCGGTTACCCAAATCTTTATTGTTACATACTCGTATTTTGTGCCAATACCACTATGACGGGGATGGAGCAAATACTGAAATAATTACTGCAACATTAATATGTTATTCACTCGAACATTGTAGTTATTCAATGAAAAAATAAAATAGTTCACTTATTCCGAATAGTATTTAGCGCTTGTCACTTATATTATTAAAGTTTTTTCTCCAATTATTGTTGTAAATGTAAATAAATGAAGTTGTTACGTTTAACATTGCATGTCTTAATATTTACAGGAAAGTACATATGTTAAGATAAAACAATATTTTTTTATTCTGTGGCGCAGCGGAAAGTTTTGATTTGTCATACGGAGGTCTAAGTGAGGACCTACTGTGTTGTACATTAAAATGTTTACCGCTGCCCACAGAAGATCAGTATGTCGTGGATGGCGCCATGGTATAATTATCACTTAAGATGATGGAAAAATATTTAAAACTATGGCTAAACTATTACGAGCATATAAATTGATTAATTAAATATTTGGAAGAAGTAAATCACAACTAGGATTTAAAGCGCCTGTCACATTAAAATAGCACGCAAATTCTTTCATGTGCGTGTTACATGTCTCTCAGGCGCACCCGGCACGCAAAGGTCACGATTAACGAATTGTGTACCAACCATGGTCTACGTTTATTGCTTGTACCTCTATATTGATGATCAAACTAAGCTTGGACGCTAATAACTGGAAATATAACAGTAAATCTAATTGCTTTAATTATTAAAAGCGACGCTTAGAAAATACATGTGCATAGACTATAATACAACAGAGTGAAAAGTTTTAGCGTAATAACTGAACTTAAACCAAGTTTTATATTATCACAAACGTAACTAAATAAAAATAATACAAAATTCATTAACTTCACCTGAGTAATACTAGTGATACCGTTTTTTTTTTTACAAAAAAAAAGTGAATTACAAGACACACGTTACGTTGCAATACATATTATACATTTGGTTTTCTACTTTTTGCCTTTGGTTAAAGATCTATAAAAATAAGTTTATTATGAATATTGTAACTGTTTCATACATTTTGATCACAAAGTTAGCTCTTAAATTGTATAAATTATTAATATTTTTGTAAAACATGAGTTGAAAACGAAAAAATTAATCAGAGTATTCTATTAATGAAGTGTCGTTTTATACGTTCGTGTTGGATCTGAATGTAGAGGTATATAAGGAGAGAGGAAGACCGAAAAAGAGATGGATGGATTGTGTGAAAAAGGATATGTGTGAGAAGGCTGTGAATGTGGACCTGGCATATGATAGAGATGAATGGAAGTAGAGGACATACTGCGCCGACCCCAAGCAATTGGGATAAGGGCAGGCGAATGATGATGTTTTATACGTTCGTAAATTGTTGATTATGTTAACAATAATTAGAATACCTTTATGATTAATATGAGTCATGCGCCTTATATTCGGTAAATGGAGTTTGAAAAATTTTAATTGATTAATGGTATCAATGTTACTTAAATATTTATAGCTGTAACTAACGTTCGTGTCCAGCGTCCCTACAATATCACCATTGGGCGCACAGCCAACAGATGGTACAATTGTACTTTAGTATAATTATAACATATCAATGACCCACTAAACTCAAGGATTTTTTCTAAGCTCTTCATATTTATTCTGCAGTTTTTTTAAGAAAGAATGTTAATAATTTGCCCAGGCCAGTCGTAGTAGTCAGCAATTCTAATGTCTGCAATGCAATGAAAAATATACTAGTGACTTGTTACAGAAAATCCCTTAGTTTAAATAACAACTTCTTAAATCAAATGTAGCAATGGGGCTTCACCGACAAAGCCTCTCAGCTCAAATTGCCAACGGGAATTTCTCAAGAAGATTATATAGTACCTCAAGCATTTTATACAACGCCTTTAGCTGCTAAATAAGAACACCTATACTAACTGCGATAACATCGATCGTTATCAATTATTAAGTAATAATTAGTTCTATATCTGAAACGTTTTTTTTTATTTTAAATACAACACATTTCATCTTTAAACCTGGAAGTTTATTGTGAACTAATAGTTTTCTTTACATCTAGGCGTTTTATTATGTGTCAAAGAGCATGTTCACATGTCTGGAGTAACTCACAAATGACATTTATTTTGATTCTTCTCCGTTGCTCATGAAACGTTTGAGATAAGTTGCATGGTATTATGTGAGTGTTGAATAAATGTAAATTGGAGCGATGAGTGGACGTCACCAGCTGCGAGTGCCGGAGGTCCGTGTGAGTGGGGCACCTCACGATGAGCCCGACAACCCTCCCGCAGCGCTACCGCCCTTTGCGCTCACTCTCGCTACGATACCGCGCCGTAGACACTCCTGGATCTGTGGGTAAGTAGTTATTTAAACATTCTTAATATGTTACGGAAGATAACACGATTTCAATTATTTTTATATTCTAGCTGCTTCTATATACATTTTTCTTTTAGTTGTCTATAAATTACTGTTACATACTATTGAAAAACTATTTAAAATATAACTCAATTATTTGTTACACGCATTTTTAGCAATCATTAAGAACATTTAATATATATGTTAAAAATGTTTATTATATCATACTTCTCAAATACTTATAAAATTTTAGAAGATGTATATTAATAATAAATGTATTATATATGTAATTATATTTGTATATTTAAGCGAAATCAGGTCATTAGTGCAACATCAATTTTAACTATATAATGTTTTTATTGTACTTAAACACTATAACGAAAGCTACCTTCTTTTATCACAAATATATGTACAATTGAGATCCTTAAATCATATATATTTAACAAAATCTTCTAATTCAGTTATCGACTAGACAACGGCAATGAGAATATGGTAAATAGATAATAGAATTCTATGGATATTAACGTTTTAACGATATGACTCAAGTCATGCCAGTAATTGTAATGATATTTTCAGCGGTACAGTGGCCGTGAGAGACAATTAATATCTTTTAATATTCATGAGGGCTTCTTCAGTGGACTGTTGTGAACATTAACACAACAATAGATCGGATACGCGAGCGAGTATCCTTACATCGTCCTTTGTGTCACTGTTTTTGTGTCGTTGTCACTATACTCCATGTTATTATACCGTAACTAATAATCCATGTAATCTACATAGAACTATCTTACGTGTAAATGTATGAGAAAGTCGTCAGCTATATGTAGACTTTGTTATATAATCTATAAATAATTTCAGGCTTTAAGATAATATAGAACAGAGAAACAATTTATCGACATGTGAACTGCACTAAAAATTTATTCTGTACTAGCTGTACCCGGCGCCCGTTACTACGCCAATAACTAAAATAATTTTAAGAAAAATAATTTTAAAGAAAAATCGGTACACAAATATTCAACATGTCATATTCTTTTCCTCTGTAAAAATACGTGGTCATACTGATTTTCACGACAATCGGTTGAACGGGGCAGAAGTTCTCTGTTCTCTCCAGCACCACCTGGTGGCGAGTGGCATTGATGAGCATATTATACAAACCTTCTCCGTGGGAAAATACATATCTATACCAATTTTCATAATAATCGATCCAGTAGTTTTTGAGTTCATCGATGACATACCGACAAACATATTTTTTTATATATGTAGATAGTAAGTGTCGTATACCAAAAACACCGTTACCGATAAGTATATTAAAATAGTCTTCCGGAGTGCCAATATGGCTATGTCTAGTTTACTTACATTATTACGGTACTAAAGTATATAAATGAATATCTAAATTGGTCTTTAATAATCAATTACTGTTTATCAAATAAAATCTGAATTTGTTAGTTATTGCCTACGTTTTAATATCTGCTGAGAATCCTTACTTAGTTTAAAATACTGAAAATATTTATTGTTCCACGTATCATCAACTAATTGCCATTAGCTGAGCTGTTACCGATCAAATGAACGTTCTCAATCTAAATTTTTACCATCTATATCACAGATGAGTTCGTATATTTAAAAGTACTTGTAATATAATAATTATTATTAATCGCTGTCTTTCTCCTCCCTGATCAGTCGTCTCCGATCACAAGGTTTCATTTTGATTTATCTGTCGCAATATAATAACGTTAAGGGAGCCTATAGAAATGATTCATTGCGTCATATACATTTATTACTATCAGTACGGATAAAAAGCTAACAAACAATTCGCGGTGACTGGATCAACGGGAAATAGATCAATCTTCTACGGGGGAAATAACACTTTGATTCCAATTATCTTTTGACGCTTCTGTCGCAATTCAGATTAAATACTGAGCTTTCGTTATAGTGTTGAAACTTTGCAGGTGACTTTGATGTACTTCGTATTAAATACATATTTAGGATTTAACCTATAACGAATTAAGATTTTACTTGAAACTTATATAAGCTAGATTTGATAACAACTTTTCTAGGAATTAACTTTTACATGGAATTTATTTAATATTTTTTTTCATCGATTGTTAACATTTTTTTTTTTGAGAATGTTTATTTCTATTATGTACTGTATTGTGTAAATGCAGGATATTACATACAGATTCGTAAAATTAAAATCCGTTTACGCCGCACATACTGACAATTAAAAATACTCCGTCTACTTACATATAAAGAATACGTTTGGTAATAAAGCTTCCGCGAATACACTTTAGCACTTCACTTCTTTAACTGGTCTATTGTGGAAACAACAAACATGAAATAGAAAAGTAAGCAGCTCGTACACGAAATATGTTGATATATAAAGCTACAACAAAAAATATCAAGACTTTCATATAACAGTCGTGTGTTGTACATGTTCGTTGTTAGTAAATAAAATTCCTTGGTAACAAACAATGGTAACGACGGATAAATTTTTTGGGTTAAAAATTTTCAAAGTAACTTACCCTCAAGCAATTTTCAGATACATTACGAATTCCCCGACAAAGGTCTGTTTTCCATTCCGAAATGATTCAAAGATATTTATTTTATCTTTGAATTAGAACGTTTTGTATATAAAAAAAAATTGTTTATCTTACATGGGATCAGTGCAGGATCATTTAATCCTTTTGTTAGTTAAAATAATTATTTTCATTTACATTATTACTGAAAAGATATAAATAAAATGGAACTAACTTCGACTCTTATAACATTATTTCACTTGATAGTGACTGCGGAGTGTTACTCGTTAATTATGTTACGCTGAGACCGAAACCTTTTATTAGCTTTTTATAAATAATTGAATTGTTGTATTTGTTATAGTTTCTTCTGCTTTGTGTTACTCCTCTTTGTGAGATTCACAAGGACGGAGTCACTGTAAAGTATATTATCTCGATAATGATTTTCGAGATAGCTTAACGAAGAAGAGCATGTTAACTATACACTTTTATTTAATGTTTTCATCTAATTTAATACCTTAACAAATGAAAAATGTTTATTCGATTACTACCTATACTATTTTTATATATGATTTAACAAATAACTCGATTTCTCTCTCTGGTGGATTCGATACGACAATTTTTATTTTTCTATTATTAGATATTCAACAACTAAACTATTCATGAAGAAGTACGTACAAACTAGTGCATTCATTATTCTGATCAAATAATTCGCTACTTCACCGAGTAGGTTTTTTTTATAATTGAAGCCTCTATACGCCGCAGTCGCGCCAGTTCTCCAATATGCATACGTAACGGTTTCAAAGACGCGAAATTACAGGGCTTATGAGACGTTTCATCAACACACATATCTTAAAAGCCTGGTAATTTCAGTTGCTGAATCGCGGTTTTTTTACTTTATGTGACGTGGAGTCGGATCCGTATATGTTAAATAAACATAGCTCGCTCGGAATACACTCTTATTTGTATAACAGCGACTCCGATGCCGTTATGGTTGGCAAACTGTTGCTATGATTGGAAAGCTACAAAGCAGGATAGTTCATAAAACGTTGCCATCACTTATATTTTATTACTTATAAGCGATTTTGAATTTTTTCCAGAATCGCTGGGGAACCTTACTGTTATAAGACTACCGGATAGTCACTGGATCATGAATGCAGTTTCTCTATTAAGGTAGCGGTAATGAGTCATTACCGATAGAACCCCGGGACTCGGAAACTTGCCTATTAGCTCTTAACCTCGCATTACTGTAATGAACGAACATTGTGCTAAGAAGCCCTGAAGTCGACTTAATACAAATCAGGTGCACCACAAGGCAACATAGAGAATCTTTGCTTAACATAAGATGATTTTATTTACGTAAATCATTAATTGATCAAAGCGGGAAATGTTTCTTTAATCAGTTTTATTTTCATTAAATTATCAAGTAGAATACTTATATTAAAGCTTATAACAGATCTGTATATGAAACATTAAATCAAAATAGAACAAATCGCTGGCAATTTTCGATCATCCTTGCCATTATTATTTAGAGGAAAGTAAAAACAATTTGGTTTCTGTAGTTCAAGTAGTGCTTTGAATGTATTCATTTGATTACGGCTAAAATGTAACCTTTCATTAGTTCATTTCAATCTGTCGCTAAGTTAGGTTGATCGAATCAATGTGGCTTCATTTTTACTGCATGCTTTACTGTACTCTTAAGTTATCTTTTTATATCATTTAAAAGAAAATTATGATGCCTTACTTTATAGATAACACAGCTGTTTCTATTATTACCAATGTTTATTGGGTACATATTACTTTACAACTAGTGAAAGTATTAGGATAAAGAGTAAATTTATTATGGATAATAGCAAACAGAACAATGCGGAACAGAACAATGTGTTAACATCCTAACTAATACGTTCATATTTGAAGAAAATTCAGCAGATTTTTTCAGCAGATTCATGCAGATTTTTAAATATATTGGCAATTAAATAACTCAGTGTAATAAAAAAAAAACGTTCTGTCGGTTTTAGAACTAAAGATAGCACCTATTCTACTATTCATGAACGGAAGTAGTTAAATGTTATGATTTTAAATACTAGCAATGAAATAGTTTTTTCAACAATGTCTCTCTACAATGACGTGTTGGCAGAGTGGTGACACTCATGAAAATAAAATTCCCACTGTTCACACACGTGACGAGATAAAAATAACATCCCAATATATCCGGAACAGTTTTTCTAATGGTTAAAAGTGTATGAAATAATATTTTATCCAATCAAAAAGACGAGTTTATTAAGTATGAATATACGCGTTATACTTGACGTAGTATATCTTATCGCTATTAGATTTTTTTATATTTTGTTTGTAACCCAAAGGTCAGTTAAATACTCTAATTAAAAGCATAGAAATAAAGAGCGTATGAGTATATCAACAGGAAAAGCGGTTAAAAGTAACTCGCAAATATCTAGATAGTTTGGACTCGATTTTGTTTGAATTAAATCATCATTTATTTTAACAACACCAATGGTTTAAAAATATAGATTATTTAAATTAAATTTTACTCTCAGAATCAGAACAAATAAAATTTAAGTTAGGACATACAGCTTAATACCTAGATAATCAATGAAAATCGTGGTCTGTTTAGTTATGACAATATTAATACAAATTACACTATCAGTGAACCTGTCAATATTGTTTAGTAATATAATAATCTTAAAAGAAATTGCACAATTAAAGATAAAGTGATTTTTATAGTAAAAAAATATAAATTTATTAACTTGATTGAAATGTGTAAATATTGATAAGAAGAATTTGGTAATGATGTATAAAATGATCATCTCACAATTGACCAACGCTGATAATTAAATATTTATATTTAATACAATATTTCTTACTTCTTATAAATGTATTAGAATTTAGTTTACAATCTTGTAAATTATTTTTATATTCCCAAAGATCGTAGTACGCGAGTGAATAAAGCAGAAAACTATAACTGTTATGAAATTTCGTACTATTGGCAAATATTGTTTGGATATGGAAAAATACGTATACCACGTTATGTACTCAAAACAATTTCGTAGCTCATTTGTCAAAATCTGATCCGTTGACAGGACTCGTTACAGTTGCTGTTTTTTTTAGATCTCATGCAAATTCTTGGCATAGTGGTCGATGTTTACATGAATAATTCAAAATAAATACATTGCGCGAAACTACATCGTCGAATCACCAATTTCACTATGTAAGTTATCATTTACATTATAATTATTGAAATATAATTTAATAACTAATTCATGCAATAAAATATGCAGACTTCTGTAATGTATCTGAAAATTCCAGGTATATAATAAGCGTTTCTGACATTATGAGAAACGCGCGAAATGAGGATTAGAGCATTGCGACATATTTGAATCTTTGCCATCGTCTATTTTTATCGCACCGGAGTAAATAAGTCTCATACTGAAGACTGTATTAAATATTATTAAAGCGCATAATATTATTAAAGCATAAACTTTGCCAAATGGCAATAATAAGCCGAGAGACCGCCACAAACAATAATATAAATGTTTCTTTCCATAAAAATGAAGACATGATGTATAGAAATATGAAAAATTTTGTTTCATTTCTATATTGAGAATAAAAAATAAAAGTAAATAGTTAACCGAGGCATACAAATCACCTACAGTTTATTCTAGATTAAATGACTTCGGTAGAAAGTAAGCAGTTGCAGGAAAACGTCTCTCGACGTCGGTGAATCTATCTCAATTTATTTTCAATCGACGGTTGAATCGTATTTTATAAACTTCGGTAGGTTCGGGGAAAAACAACCTATTTGTAGTTTGTATGCAATATAAAAGGATTTTGCAATCCTACAAATATAATATATACCAATGTTTCATTAATTTTATTCACATACATTTTGTATTAAATTGTCTGTAGAATTATAGTATACTAATACACAAAAATTATGTGGAAACAATTTCGTTTTTCACTATATATTAATTAGCACCAAACTCATATTCATAGTTTCAGGTGCACCAAATATAAAATACTTTGTCTATAAGAACTGACAATAAAAAATTCGTAAACCCGAGTGAACGTAGGTTCGATTTTATTAAAATTGGCGTAACAAGTTTTATCAAAATTAAAATCATTTATTGGTAGACATAACCCTCCGTCATTAAATGGATACTTTCAAGAGAAGAGTGAATAGGCTTTTTCTAGACTAGTGCGCTTTACCACCAAAGGCTACATCACCACTTACCATCA
>DWHU01000734.1:0-16088 GCA_018247975.1 Parides photinus | reverse complement strand
CAAAAGTTACCAAGCGTAGTTCAAATCGTCAGATATTAATAAAACATTCTTAGAACATTAGCCTTTCCCAGTTAAAACTAAAAACACTTTATCATATCTCCAATTAAAAGAAGAAACAACTGTTTTGGCAAAGTTGTTGCTGTTGTAAATTTTCACATATTACAAAGTGACCATTTGTATTATTTATGGCAATGAAAAGAACATAACTTCATGAAGCACGCGCGTTAAATGCTATGATACAAAAACTTGTACACAAACGTGTGACTACAGTTGTTACTAATTTTTTTACACATTATTTATGTATATACATACATATGTATGACATATTTGTATTTTTATACTTTCACGTTTATTTATATTTAACGTGAACCCATTTTTTTGTTCCAATTAACACGTAATAAACCTTTAAGTGCATTATTTCGCGTTGATAGACCCCGAGCATTAAAGGCCCATTTACCACATGAAATATGCCAAACTGATTTATTTTTGTCACGTGGTTTTAGGGAGAAGCCGGGTAAAAATGAATTTTTAAAGTGTTGCGGTTAGGACTGGAATCGTATTTTATTTGTTTTCTAAATGAGTTTTCCCTGTACAGTACTGTTTCAGAGTACATGCATTAATTATTGAGAAATCCATTATATCCGTTTCAAAATCTGTTGCTATGCAAATATCACTTGAAGATATTTTTTAAAATTAAACCTTGAGATGAGTGATTTTCACCCTAAGTTATATCTTACCTCAAAACATTTAACACAGCATCTGATTAAGCTTGTAGCTTTTGGTCGTAAGTTATTCAATATTTCAAACTCTAATAATTTATTTATTCTGGCTCGGATTAATAAATAAATAATACAACTACATCCTCATAAAATTTATGATTTTCTTTTGAAAACATGTTTTCCCTTCATTTTAGAATAACGCTTGCATTATCGCAGTTCCCAAATATTTATTTCACTCATACACGAGCGTCGCGACGTGTTAAACCAAGAAGTCGTTTATATTTGAAATGTGAACTTTAATATTATCCGATTCCTTTGTTCTAGTGGTGGATAGTCACAAGGGGGAGAGTCTCGAGTTGTTCCACGTCCAACGATCCGATATGGGTGCATACTACTGCATTGCAAGCAACGGCGTGCCTCCCACTGTCAGCCGCCGATATCACGTGCAAGTGCACTGTAAGTCACTGCTTATTATTATCTAGACTTCTGTATAATTCATTTACTTTTTAATCAATAGGTTACTGCTTTCTTTAAACAAATAATGATTAGTCACAATTTCCTATCGCTTCTATAGTAAATTATAAAAAGAATAAATTAGTACCACTCCGTCTTGGAACAAAATGTACAATTATATGGTTTATAATAATAAAGTAGCTCGATCTATTAAATAAATCTACATATTTTATATTTGAACAGTTTAATAAACCTGCGAAATGGTTACAGTCACCCCGCAAGTGAAAGTCACCAATCAGCTAGTCGGCGCCCCCATAGGAAGCGATGTGGAGTTACAGTGTTACATAGAAGCATCTCCCAAAGCTATGAACTCATGGTATCGGGAGGATGGTAACTATGATCTGTGAATATATAACGATGTAGTATTTAATGCATTTTCATCATACAACTCGTGGGATATAATAATGTAGGAGTATCCCGTTGCTCTCTACATTATGGTACTACAGACTTGATCTTCATAGAAATCTGATAGTAAACCGATTTAGATATACCGTTGCCCTCCACCAGGATCCAGGTACTATGCTCCTCCTCATCCGCTGGTTGGACCGTACTGACAGCTGTTGTCTACGGTCTTCACCACCGTTAAGGTCTTCACCCGTAACCCTGGGCACGGATTCCGCGTTATACTACCCGGAACTGGGTCCCTGCTGAACTTCGTCGTACTAAAGTGTAAGATTGTCACCCCCACAACGTAGACGCACCAGACAGGATTTACCCAAGTGAAAGGCAGAGAAGACAGCTCTTCTCCCTCAGGGGCCGGGTGGACGAAAGCAAAGCAAGCTGGGGTCAAAGTACATATAATGATATAGTCCAAAGTACCCGAAACGCCGAAGACCACAACAGGTGGAGGGGACTGCGAGCTTCGATATGCCAATACGTATCATTGTCAACCACAACCACTCTGACAAGAGTGAACGACTAAAGAAGAACGAAGTATTTAATGAAAATATTAATATTTCTTTTTAAATTCTACAGCACTCGTAGGTGACAAACTATTCGAAAATCCAAAACTGCGCATATCGGAGAGAACAGTGAACGAATACTCTCTGTGGATGAATTTGACCATAAAGTCACTAGCACCTAGCGACTATGGTACCTACGTTTGCGCTTCAGTCAATGCGTTAGGGAAAATGGAAAATCAAGTTAGCTTGCATAGTAAGTGGCGTTATTCTAAGATTTGTAAACTTATTTTTCATTAACACTATTATATTTAATATGAAAACGAAAATCTTAATAGTTTTCGAAACAATACCTCCATACTGTGAAACATTTATGTTTTTAAAACATGTATTACAGACATCGTGTGTTATATCTTATCTTAATCTATATAAATTACGTGTCACAGTGTTTGTCCGCGATGCACTCCTAAACTACTTAACCGATTTCAATGAAATTTGCACGCCGTGTGCAGTTTGAGACAACTTGAGAGATGGGATAACTTATATCTCAATTACTTTATTGCAAATTATTTATTTAATATCTAATATTGATGTCGATTTGAACTTTTTAATTCACTGGATGTACTTAGAATGCCGGGTCTGCTAATTAGTAATAAAATATAATTAACAAACTGCTATCATACCAGCATTGCTTTATTGCTAAAAAATTAGACCAGGCTTGCTCCTTTATCATCAACCTCTTGATTCTTATCGTTGTGTCTATTATGTCTATGGTGTTTTCTTGTGTTAAACGGAGGCGTTTGTAGTGTATGTAAGGTTTATAATGTTAAAATTTCACAGGATTAGAGTTGAGTATGAACGGTTTCGCCGAGGAGCCGATGGTGTCCGGAGCAGCATGGCAACGAGTTCGAAGTCTCTCCTCATCAAACGCACACCCAGCCGCGTCCCATGCCCAGCCATTCTCCTTCGCAAGCAATCTCCCACCCCAACTGTACGCTCTCTTGTTAACTTCTTTACGATATATTATTACATTTTAATTAATACAGTTGTATCATAATACATAAACGCACCATTAGGTGTTGTATAACAATTTATCGACTTCGTAAATCGCCTTAATATGTAAATAAATACGTTTCTCTTGTATAATGTTTATATGTTTAACCAGCTATTTAATTAGTGAACAATCATAATGTAAAACATTTCATAATAACGTAAGTATCTTCAGGGTGGATATCAGAACTGTATGGTCGGTGGAAGCGGACGTAATTTTTCGGTTTGAAAAGGCAACAAATCCGCACGAGTATTTCGCATGCAGTTTTAAATTAATGCCCTAGTTCATAGCCATAGTCCATTCAACTTATGCGCGGATCTGAAATCGTTATTTGTCGTATAAATTTTGTCGAGTCCAGAAAATTCTTTCTATTCGTTATACGCAATATTAAACAACAAACTCGTCAACATATGTAATCTAACGATTTAATATTACTGAATCCCTTTACAATAATTGTCCATAAAAAATAAATTTTTAAAACAAACCTCGCGAAAAAAATCTCTTTTTTCATATAAAATTTCGTTTAACATAAGCTTCTACTCGTCAGATTTTCTTTATTGCTTCTGTTGTATGGAACATGAAAGGATTGTGTGATTTCTTTGATACGAACATAACGAATATGATCTTGCCGTCAAATTAATTACTCTCTATACCAATGATATATTCTTGAAAACAAGACTAATATTTAAAGAGAACCGACACTAAACGTTAGTTTTTATAAATTCATAGTAGAGATCTGATTCAAATACAAATGTTTTGCGTTTACTCTTATTTTCCTCTAGACTTATTTATGCCATTTTAGATACAAAATGTATTACTTATAGACTTTTCACATTTTAATTTTTAATACTATCGGAATGGTATTCAACATCACAGTGATTTTAATTTTCTATCAAAATGTGGATTAAATAGCAAAAGTTACTCTTCTTAAGCAAAGTAATAAACATAAACGCTTTAGTATATTATCATTCTTGTTCAACTTAACTTTTTATAAATATGTATTCATATCGTCATTTGCAAATCTTGTAATAGGATCTACTATCAGAGTATTTTGAGAAAACTTGCTTAATATCTGCCCATTTTAAATACGTCGAGAAATTTTCATTCGAAACTTTGAATATGACTCAGAATATATAATTGTCGTAAGAATTTGTTAACCCTAGTGAATAAACAACAGTCATAAGTGAAAGTTACTTTACTTTGTATTTAGGAATTTTAGGTACGGTAAATAAATGTAACCATTAACTTGTGAGAAATTTATTCGTAAGTGTCAAGTTTGAATCTTGTGCTGATAAACGTGTTATGTTAACTTTGACAATAAATGTATGAAATGGTACTGCTGGTAAATATATTAAATGTCCATTCTAACTACCCAATATTTTATTTTTAGATACTCTAAATGCATTCCATGTAACAATAAATAATACTGAAGTATACTTCAGCCAAATTTCCAATATCCTTTTCCCATGTTCAATTTCCATCATTTTTAACTTTTATGTAATTGAGGAAAAGAAAAAAGTATCTCAATTTTGGCATCACTTGCATTTGATTAATATAATAACTTCTTTTTATCATCAAATAAAAGGGGTGTGTAATTTAAGGAATCCATAAATACGAGTATATCAGAATGCCTATCTATTCCATCGTAGCTACATTGCCTGTTTATTAATCTCGTGTTTATAACTTTAGAGAATAGTCTTGGTTATTCAAAGTGATCATAGAACATTGAAGCTGTGATACAACTCATAGAGGCATGGATTGAATACACACTAAGCTTAAGCTTTCACTTAGTAGTACCATCAGTATAAAACCAGTATACATATGCATATATGCAGCATCCATCAATACGCACTTCGGTAGTTGGGCGTGCAATTGTGTCCATCCCACGCTTAGAGGATGCGCTTGGTCCATTGGACCGCGATTAGGGAAGGCCATTATTGGCTCCTGGGGGAAAGGTCGTCCGCAGGACTTCTTCAACTACTTTTCCACCATACTGGGTTGGTAAGAAAGGAAATACTTACCGGGGCAGCACACATGAACCACTTGTAGTGAACACAAATTAAACAATCTGGGGGTAGAATCTTCTGGGAGCGTAGTTCAGGATGTTATACATAAATATAAACAAAATACATATAATAATATATTTAGAGGGTCGAGAGGAGTGTAAAAATAAGGAGGAGTTGTATTGGCACTTGTTGTGTTAACTTTTAACGAGATTTTTGGAAGACTTTACTTGTTCGTGCCAAGACATGTCGAGCGGGAGCTTTTTTGTTGTAATAGTATTGACACACTCTACTTAGTGCGGCATTCAAAAATAGAAAAAAAATGATAGAATTACTCCTCTACACACTTAAATACGTTGTTTCAAAAGATAACTTCTCTTAAATGATAAAGATACATTTGGAAATACACTCAAGTATTCATTAGTTCTAATAAACGTTTCATTACTGTATAATTCCGGTGGGTTTGTATGAAGATATCAAGTTACTAAGCAACTCCTAATACTTTTAAAGTAATTGGTAAATTTTGAATATCAACCTTATGATTCTCCTGTATGTCTTTACAGACTAAACTTTGAAAAGAATTTGCAGGACAAAGATGAATAGGCGAGTGGAGCGGTAATGCATTTTTCGTGTTGCTCTTGAATTAATGCACCACCACTTTTACTCCCTAAATTCGATCTAAAAGCAATGGACGTTCGAGTATATTGAGGAATGACAACTATTGTACAGCAGTGAACTTATATACACTGATTGTTTACATCATCTCTCTGTAGAACTTTATCTGTAAAGAAATATATAGATATTAAAAACACACTTACCAAGTACAAATGTTTTATTCAATTAACGTTTCAATAAAATAGTAAAGGTTAATTGACTGGAAATGAGCTTTAAATTGACCCTTTTAAAGCTTTTACACTTATTACCAATTGTCTGTAAATATCCGTTTAGAAAATAGAAGAAGCACAATAAAAACTAAATAAAAAATGGTATGAGTTTAAATGGAGACAAGATGACAGAGATGAATGAAAGAATAATGGTGTAGCGCCAACGCCATTAAGAAGAACAAGTTTAGTATTAAAAAAAAGAGGAATTTTATTACGTCGTCCTTTAAGCCACAACAGTGGACGTAGTGTTAAAAGTCAGCATTGCATTAAACCGCTAAGTTAAAATGAATCAAATATATTCCATCTGTTGTCAAATTATCTAATATAAACATGAGCATCCTTCGCCAGAAGTGAGAGAAAGGAGAATTTAATAAGTGTCATTAAACTTCACTCATTAAATACGTTGACAGACATCAGGTTCGTAAGCTTATATATGTATATTTGCAACAATCATCCAGTCGAATGATCTGTGTTATTATACGAAAACATATTCAGTACAAATACTAATGATAATCAAATAATAAAAAGTAGAAGTACTAAGTAAAATAAATTAAGAATTTTTAACCTTTAATACAACAAAGAACCTTTGATTATTTTTCTGTCTTTGAATCAAAATCAATACTGCTAAGAGAGCTACGATATCACCAAAAGTAAACATTATTTACTGGTATTACTATCAATATCAATTATAATACACAGTCTCGTACTAAATACTTTATAATAACGTTTTTAGTCAACTAAGCAAAGAGATGACCAATAACAATGTAGCACTGTTAGGATGATATACACGGCACCTCATTCGCCGTTTTGAGACATAGAATGTTAAGTCTTGTTAGCCCAGTAATTTCACTAGCTACAACTCCCTTCAAACCGGAACCCAGGAATGTTTTACATTACTCTTGAGCGGCAGAAATACGAGATGCGGTGGTACATCAGTAAAAACAAGTTAAGAAGCATTGCTCAGCAAATGGCAATGAGGTTCTGTTCCTAGTTAAAATTAATAATTCGTAATAAATTTTTATATTTTCATTTAAAAAAATATATAGATTCGCTTTGCTGTTTGAATGATGTCAGTACAAAATGTCAAAAATAAGACAAACATGTCAAAGACGGACGCACAGACATGCGAGTGGCCACAATAGCCGTCTTTTCTTCTAAAAAATTCCTTGAGATATTAACACTTGTGACTTACTGATTATTAATATAAATATCAATTATAATGTATAGTCTCGTACGAAATATTTTATTATAGAACAACGTGAAAGCGAAACAAATTGTTGTTCATTTTCTCGTTACATTTAACGTTCCTTACAAAGTATTTGCTCTTTGAATAAAAATTTAAAAGCAACAAAAAGCAGTCGCCTGCAAATATTTAGGGGCTAAGCACAAACGGCTCAATAAAAGGCGGCGTGTCCCGTTAGCAAACAAAACTGCCAGTCATTAGACTGAGCGGACGAAAACATTCGGTCCAATTATCTCGGGCGGTGGTCGCCGGGGAAAAACGCCGGCTCGGGGCGGCACCTAATGACGTTGTCGGACGGTCCCATCAATCTACTTCCGAATACCAAAGCCTAATACTGCTCACTAACAATATTTATAGGACACTAATGTTGAATATCATAGTCTCGGAATTAGAAGCGATGCGCTTTCTACAGGCTTCTGTCACTTCTGTGCAATAAAAAGCTAAACATCGAGCTACGAATGCGACAGGCACGAGATATGTCCGTGTAATCGTCGTCCTACTATGTTCTATATTATATTTAATCAGTTCCTACCGCATTCCAGGGACTATACTGTGTGATAAAGAAAATAATGTTGAGTCGTTTATAATTTATTTCATTCTCCCTTCTTTTTTACTTTATACGTCTTAAATTACACACACCTTTTCGTCCTTCCGACATTGCTTTTTTTTCTTCTCGCTCATCTGTCACACATCTCGCTCACACAATCCCACATACATAATAAAAGAATACAAACGCCAATCTAATCTTAGAGCGCTCGAGAAAAATTTTTATGGTACAAAAACTTTAGAATATAAAAAACCTGAAGTTATAAATAAATTACCAGACGATAACCAAAACATCGTTGTATCCTCGGGAGCACAAAGAGCGAGATCGAAGTCATGGCTATTGGCTAATCGTCCAGAAAGCCTTTAGCCCACGAATTTACTCAGGAAAAAATTAAATATCACTGAAATTATCCGCCAACCCGCACTTAGCCAGCGTAGTAGATTAAGGCGAAAACTCTTATTATGAGAGAAGGCCTTGCGTCCCAGCAGTGGGAACATTAAGTGAGCTATTTACATAATCTTGAATATCAAATCTTTTTATAACCAAACGTTAGCTATAATCAGGTCGTTCCCCTCTTTGCTGTATCCGACTATTAAGAATAGAATTAAGGCTATCCCTTCTGTAGTAAAAGGCTACTAAAAGATTTTTCAGTTTAGATTTTAAAATTTATAGACCTCATTACTATCTAAGTAAGCTCGAAATGGGCGACAAATACAAGATTTCTTCATAGAGTAATTAGGATGTTGTAATAGTTAGGCTGCTGGTAGGTGTTAGGCTTACGACCTTTTTGTGACACTAGTGTGTTAGGTAGGACATTATGAAACCCTTTACATTATCTTAAGAAGGGTTACCACCGAATTTTAATAGGTGCTAATACCACATAACCTAGCCTGGGCGGCTAGGGTATAATTAAGAAGACTTCCTTCACCTCTGATAAAAAAGATCCTTCTTATTAGAGACCTTATTATGCATAATCATCAACCACGACCACTCTGACAAGAGTGAACTACTGAAGAGAGACAGATTAGAGACCGTCTAGGTAAGTGTACGCAGCATCAACATTAGTGTACTTGTTCAGAAACAACTTTGTCAATAAATCGAGGTAATGAGAAATTAATACAAATATATGACACCGTCAGCAGAAAGTCCAGCTCGTTACAATCATTCAGACAAGACCCTATCTATTCAATGTGGCGTAGAAGTTAGTTTTTTGGTCATGGTTTCCCTATTTATGAACCCTCAGTCACATGAAGCCGTGAATAAAAACTTGAGCTTATTGACGTCTGATACTTTATCCGGGATATATGCCCTAACTTCAATAAACTGGGAAATGTATAGTCTGTAGTTACTTTTAATTGTATCTCCAATATAACAATAAACTTTTGACTAAAAGGTACAAGTTTTATACACAAAAAATTAAGAAACATTGAACTCTCTTTTGTAATAAAAGTAGTGTTTATTGCGTCTATTTATTCCATGATGATAATATTTTTGCAGTAGCCATTTATTACTTTTAGGTCTCTGATGCTGGAGACAGTCTAGGCCGAGGTAGCTACCACCCCATCTCCTTTGTCTGTGGTCAAACAATAACGTCTAAATATTACTATGTACGGTATAAAAGACCACGTAGCTAGTGAAGTTAAGCATTACTTTACTTGATTACTTAAAAAAAGTGTTGATTTGATAAAAATGTAATTAATCTTAAATGTTAAAGACAATTTTGTATTAAAACTTTATTCGAAAAAGGTTTTAGTACATAGTTATAACCTTTTATATTTTCTTATAGTCTATTGCTTGATTACAATCCCTACAATTGAGAGGTTGATTATACTACTAAACTTGTTCATTTTTATTGCAAACAATGCTTTTCACTTAAATATGAACTCTATATACAAGTGATTGCAGTTTTTTAGACTCAAAAGAGATTGATAAAAAATAACGATGATATTCAGCAAGCAAAAGACGGTATCTTATAAAACAGTCACGTAGTGTTAGTGGCGGTGGCTGGCTCACTCTTTCACAATACCGTAAGCAGAAAGCCGGGAAAATTGGGGATAGAAAGCCATATTTTCCTATTGAATTTAACGCCTTGAGCGTTCGATAACTATAATTTAGCATTTTACGAGTTATAAGAAGCAAACAACGATATTTTTTACAAAAATTATTCATTTTATATGCGTCTGAAACATGAAACTAATTTTATAATATATAATACTATGTATATAAAACTTAATCAACACAAGCTATGTATCAATAGGCCGGAATTTAATATTTTTCTTAAATATTCTGATGAATATGTTTAAATAGCAATAAAACTTCCAAAGAGGTTTTATGTTTTCAATTCTTTATAGATGGCCTCACATTTTTTAAAAAAAAAATGGGTATGCTGATGTGAAAAAAGACATGCAATAGATGTGGATATTTTGTATAAGAATAAAAAATTTTTATAGTAAAAATTGTTAATGAAATAAAATATAAAGAATATGAAGTGTTTAAATTGATGCACAGAAAATAACAGAATATGAAGTCAAAAGCTGTTCGTAATATTTTTACAAACATACATAATTTACAACTAAGACCCAGGAGTTTTCAGCGAAAGAAGCAAATGAATACTTTAATTGAAAATTCTGATTGCAAGAAAATTGAGATCGCTACATTCAACTGATTTTAAATTGCTCAAGTATTGGAGAAGAAATTCAATTTTCATCGCGGCAAAGAACGATAAGAGAGAAATTATTAAAATTGTATTTAATGAACCGAAATGGTTACCGCTATGAAATTCATAAAGTTATATGCGGAATACAAAGACAGATCGTTGGGTATACGTGTTTTCGATGGCGTTATTGCGTCGAACGTTATTAAATTCTTTCCCTCTAGACTGGTGATAATCTTCTCATTCAATTACATGTCAAAGAAGGGATGAGAATAGCAGAGAACGAGTAGGGGGAGACGAGGTAGAGGACAGGCTGTTGTATTAAATGCGAAGCTTATTTAATCATCTTCCTTCAATGATCCACTTTTTTTCAACCATAGAGAATTTTTTATCTTTACATGTTATACTAGTGAATTTGAACCTTTTTTGTGCCATTATACCACTATACCAGTATACAACAAAACATGTACATGTCAACAAAATGCAGACAAACCTTTCAATGTTAATAGAAGTCCATTCACCTTGACTCCGGCTTTGCTTAATACAAACAAAACAAAAACTAAGTATAGTTTTGTTTGTATTAAGTACAAACATTGATAAAATCTTCAATGTTTAAAAAGAGTTAAGTTTAATTAAAGTCGTTGGCTTGTAATTTTTAGTCAAAACTGTTAATGTTATCAGATCAGTACTGTTGATTAATAAAAAGAAGCTGCTTTCTTATTAAAATAGCTTTAGTTATGTTTATGTAAATAAAAAAGAAATATAAAATAACCATGTATTGGCTTTTCGAAATAATTGAAACAATAATGTATTTTAAAAAAAACTTATCTTAATGGATACGTAAAAGATCCGTAGATGTGATACAAAAACCGACCGTCCTATTTGGCATAATGTGAAAAATCCGAAGATATCAAAAGTTTCGGTTTTCGTAATGATACGATAATTTGATTGTCCATTGTGTATCTTCAGGGTCGATCTCGCTCTTGATCCCATTGGAAATATATATTATTTGAGGTAAAGATCCCAAAGGTATTTCTATGGATCTTTTTATGCAAAGGCCTTTTAGAGCGTTGATACTTTTCTTTGCAGTGTACAAAGAGGAAAGTAACAGGAATCTGGAGAGAACATGATAATTTAATTTACGAAAAATGTATTTTATATTAAACTACAAAGCAGATTTTTTTATACTCTTAGTGCGTTAAATAAAGAGAGCAATAACGAACATGATGTATATCTAGATTTAGGACAAGTGTGAGGCGGCTCACAAAGACCAGGCATATGAAATATATTGGAAGCGGCAAGTTCAAGTCACGTTCACTAACATAGCTTTATGAAATATACATATAGTAAACTAACTCAATTTATTCATAACAAGACCAGTTTTTATTATTTTTCTTTGACATGTTTTAATTTTTAACACCATTGTTATTAACAAGAAACTTTTTGATATATTATAAAGGATAGGAATAACTTGAGTACAATTTTGTTTAATGTTTTATTTAATATATTATTTCTAATTGGATCTTACCAATAGAAGCAATATATAATACAAGCCAATGTGAAAATAAAATAAAATTTTTCCTCTAACTCTTAAAATATATTTGATTTAAATCTAGTTATCCGTTAAGTACAAGGTAAATCAATACATGAAATAAATAATAGAATAAATTAGTAAATTGAATAAAAAATAATTGAAACGAGTGAATTAATGAATTAATGAACTAAACACTAACGTCAATCTGTCTGTTAGTCTAATCGGTTAACATTTCTATAAACTTATCATCACATAAAATTAGTAAACAGATATGAAAAGTATGAATTTTTTTTACAACCCTTATTTAGATTTAAAATATTTCAATCCAGTTTCCTTTCCCACATATGAGGGTACTTTTTTAATTCTATTAAGCGGCTGGGTAATGTTTGGACCTCCAGCTTAGCTACAAACACGTTTGGATAATGAAGATCCGTCCCTCGTGAGCCACCCATCACTTTTTGGAACGAAACGTTTTTACTAAAGAGGGATTAGTATACCCTCCTCTTGCTCGATTTTCCTGAGATGCTTTATCATTGGGGTTTTCTACTAACATGAGGTTAACTTGTAATCTTAGCTTTATTTGGTCGTTGTAGCATCTTAATACCACCCAGCTTAATAATGAAGCAGACGTATAATATCCCTTTTTTCCTTTACATTTTATATATAATTTAAAAGGCACGTAAAATATATCGTAACACAGATGTAAATATTTTAATATGAAGGGATAATAATTTTGTAATAACTCAACGTCGTATCTCAGTAATAATAATTATTATTAATACATATAACAATTATTGATTAGTAGTTAGACAGCATATTTTTTTTTGTACAACCCACTGAATGTTTCCACTGTTGGGACTCGGGGCCTTCGCTCCTAATGAAGAGAGTTTTGACCATAATCCACCACACTGGCCAAGTGCGGGTTGGCGGATAAAGCCAGTGATATTTTTAATTTCTTAAAGCGCACATAACTCAGAAAAGTCATCGGTGCGCGCCAGATTCGATCCTGCGACCCCCGTTTCGGAGGCCGAGGCCCCAAACCACTCTGCTATCAAGGCATCACTCGGCTATCACGGCTTCAGTAGCTATGATTTTCAGTAGCTATATTTATGAAACCAAAAATGTTTAACCAAAATAATAATAGAAAACTAAACTAAGTTGTCGTGAGTCATTGCTTCACTGACATTGCGATAATTATTTGTGAAAGTCAAGAAATGGGTTCATATTTTACATTGCTGTTAAATTATGCAAATAACTTAGATTATAATCATGCTAGATTTTCATATGTAAAATATGGAATACTGTGAAAAACGTCAAGTCAATTTGCGAGCATTTGTCTGGTCGCCTTTATTTGCCGGCTGAGCGGGCTCGAGAGGCCGCTGCCCAGGCACGGTAAATCAGCTTACATTTTTTCAAAGGTTTTCTGTGTTTGGCGGTTCTCGCATCACTGAAACATATCCACCATACTCGTAAAAAAACTGTTTCTAACCGCCTCACTTTATGTACTGCTCCTTTCTGTAACTTAACTTCTTTTACTATGTAATATATACACGTTTTATTAATGTATTCTCAATATGATATGAAAGATATACGTTATTGATTTGATTGTCTCCGCGACGTAATAAATATACATATTTCAAATCAATCAAAATCAAAGCGAAATTACAGAACAAAACATAATGTTACACGTTTTATAAAAGATTCATTTTATGGTTTTTGTCTCATTTATTTGATTATTTACTATTCTATCATACACAAAAAACACTGTTTCCTACTAAGGATAAGCAGCAAAATTATTTAGATTAAAAACTTCCTAATTCAAATTATTAGGTAAGATTTCAAAACACAATGAGGTTATTGAGTACACGAGATAGTGAGTAATAATTATAAAAGAATAGCTACGCCATTAGCAATAGAAATAAAATATCTGTCACCAATTATTTTATTTTTATTTTTATTTCTGATTATGTATGTGATAAAACACTAGAAATAGCACGTGAAAAATAATAAAGTTAATTTGGATACTAGCTGTAGGTCTATGTTAAACAGAAGTGTGTAAACATAACTGTGGGCCGTTTTGAAAGACGTTTTATTGCGTTATAAGGTGACGGTACTCAATCCGTGTCACTTTGGCACAGATTAAAAAACCCATTGTACTAACTAATCTGATAACAGTTTCAAATTTCTTTAGATAGCCTAGTGGTTATGGAGCTCGGGCTCCGGATCTGGGGACGCGGGTTTGAAACCAGGCGCACAAACCAATGACTTTTCGAGTTACTTTACTTTGCTTTAAGAAATTAAATATCACTGGCATACCCGCGGAGGGTTAGCGTCAGACAGGCGGGCCGACTGGAAAAACCATTTCCAATACCTTAGCAGTGTGATTAGCACAGATCAGAGATACTAACACTCTGAGCCAACCTCAAAAAATAATAAAGAAAAGGGGCGAGACAAAAAAAAATGTCTGTTCTTAACGAAACCAGTATTTAAGGCATCAGAGGCCTTGAGGTCTAAATATTTCCTAAAAGTGGTGGTGGAGAAGGTAAAGAAACATCACTGCACTAAATTGCCAAGAAAATCGTAATATTAATAGATTCATAGAATCTTGTGCCTAGAACCTCAGCATTAATAATCAAGGGACAAAATGGTTAATAATGACATATATATCCCTCTGCATATACTTCTAAATGCAAAACTAATAACTGATTCACTTCACGTCGCATTCGAGACTATCGTAGTTTTCAATCCGAACCCGGAGCTGGGAGATTTGTCACGTACCGAGCGACTTTTATAAAGGAACCCTATCATTTCGTCACCTTTTGTTGGAATTTTCTCGTTTTGATGCCACCATTTAAAGGCTTAATTTGTTTTAACATCTATAAATGTATGTATGTAATACGTTTACTATAGTTACTGTTCATATTGTATCGTTTTAAATAATTGCTGTACTTCATAAGCAGCAGTTAACCCGGGCTCCGCTGAAAATCAGCGCTGTGGTAACTTTGCACAGCACTTCAAGTTTTAGTTTTACGTTTATATTTTGTAACAATAATAATTTTTTGTTCATTTCTGTAGTCTTTTGACAAAAAATTATATCTTTACTTAACATTATTTTATAACAACATTAGTCTGTTCATACAGTAAACATTATTTAATTTAATGTAATTCAAATATTTTTTAAATTTTTTCGTAAACTGTTCTATGTAAAAGTACTTTTATATGCACGTGTAAGTAAAACTACTGCTATTTTTATCTACATATTTTATTGATTACACCTTAATTTTGCTCTAACATTGCTACTCCCTAAACAAGCCTTTCTTATACTCAATATTATTATCATAAATATCGTTGCTGTTGTTGAATAAAATTCTTAAATGTTACAGAAGGTAATAACTGTGTTACATTTATGTAAGATCTAATGGCCGTCATTATAATCTTTTGTCTTAGTTTTAAAATACTTTCAGATTCCTACACGCTTCGGCGACGAATCTTTTATATCACTAAACCGATCAGTTTCCGAACTGTGTGACCAAGTACATACGTGCACTATGATCAACGAGGTATTCAATCACTATCCATCATACAAAATCGTGGCGTATAGCGCTCGTATTCAGACTAAGTCTAGGTTTTAACTACATTCTCGTAAGGCTTTTTGCTTAAGAAGTTCAATGTGGTGATGCTCTGCAACTATGAAGAGAAACTTATCAAATAAAGTGTGAAAAAGGTCAGGATTCCACGTTCCGCACAAAGGTTCGTTCAGTGCAAGTTGCTAGAAGGTGATACTTTACCCGGATTAAAGTTATCTTTGAAAGCCATACTGAATACTTAATGCAAAAGCTCAGTCTTTTGTATGTTTCGTAGGACACTGGTTGTATACAAAAGAAATTTATTATAATAATGTTTGACACACTCTATCGCGTTAAAAGAAAAACGATGCAAATTTTAAAAAGTTAATTTCCTACATTTTAATCTATATACTTAGTCTGGCCATAAATACTGTTACTATTCAAAAAAAGAAAATATTACGTTTGAATTTGGAATC
>DWHU01000733.1:0-16090 GCA_018247975.1 Parides photinus | reverse complement strand
GGCTCGTTTCATGAACTGAGCTATAGTGGGGAGATTTAAATCTATATGCAGGTACTCGTTGCGTACGAACCAGGGTGCTCCCGTGGCCCGTCGCATGAACCTGTTTTGGATTAATGTTCGGTTGTTTATTGCCTCCTGATTTTATTTAAGCGTTTATAAGGTCCCAACTTATTGATTATAATGCAATATAACTATTTCTGTTCTACTAGAAACTTACACATACTTCTCCGTAAGTTATCTGGGATCTCTTTCAAGAAGTCCAAACATGTATTTCTAGGGACATATTTACATGATAATAATAATCAGTCAACAGAACAATGGTAACATGATGACCATGATTACTTTGCTAAGAGTGGAACGAAGAACAAGAATGATAAAACAGTTATAGGAACATGCACCACAATGTATGCTCATTAATGATATGTAAATTCTAACTCTTGATTGTCCTTTTTGTACATGCTCAAACACAGGTAAGTATTTAATTGATCATTAAGAGGTTAACCTACAAATTTTTCATAAAAAATAGTAAAGGAGTGGAACAAAAACGCAAGTGTTCCTAAATTCAAAGAAGATGTGTCTTCAAGAAAAGAGTAAATAGGCTGTTACTGATAGTCTATTCCCACCACAGATCAAATCTTCGCATTAATTCACGTGGGATCATCGATCATTTGTCTCTGGATTACTACTATTTCCTTTCTAATGCTTCGTCATTATTTATAGACTGACCTAGATAACTGTTAAAACAAAATTAAAAATAGCTAAAAAGTTATTCAGCCGTTTCGTTTTAGTTTTTCTTTTTGTTCATTCATTTGACTTTACTGTTCACATATGCAATAAGTAGTTCATTCAAACAGTGCATTCACCATTTCTGTTTAATGATATGGCTGTTACAGTAATTATCTTTTGTCTTCATTATTTGTTGTAAGCTGACATTTTCAGTTTTAATGTAAATTTGTGCACAATTCAGTATCCATTTAGTTCGCGCAATACTGAGACCGTTTTTCAGTAGCGATAATAAAAAACATATTTAAGTAATTACTACTATCATGTTGATTTATATTATTTTCATACTAGTAATTGTGTTTTACATTTATAACGAAAAGAAATACAGCTATTGGAAAATAAGAAATGTGAAACACGACCCGCCGGTGCCGTTTTTTGGAAATCACTTAACGAAACTTTTAGAAATGAAAACTTCAGCGGAGTTTTACAAGACGATTTACTTCAAACATCCCAATGAAAAATTCGTAGGACACTACCGAGGGTCAACGCCGGAGCTCATTGTAAGAGACCCTGATATTCTGAAGCATATTATGAATAAAGATTTCATACACTTTTATATACGCGTTCAATCCGATATAAAACGTGAACCGTTGATGAAAAACTTGTTCAGTGTTAGCGGTAATACTTGGAAGCTGATGCGTCAGTGGCTACCGTCGGCTTTCACCGCCAGTAAGTTGCGAAAAATGTTTCCGCTTTTACTTAACTGTACTCAGAGATTACAAGCCCAGGGAAGTACTCTAGCCCGGAGTGGTGAAGTAGTCGATGCACAGAAGCTAATGGAACGTTTTACTATAGAGCTTATGGGAGTCTATGCGTTCGGGATAGAAACGGATACGATGTGTCTGAGCCATTCTCTTTTTCTTGAACTCGGCAATAAAATTTTCCATAGATCCAAATGGCAAATGTTGCTTATAATTATAGAAGAAATCTTTCCCGAATTGAATATTTTCAATGCCAGGTGTAAGGTAAGCGACTTTGTCAGGAATACAATTTTAGAAATAACGAGGAAAGTTCGCAAATACCGTGACTTCAAACCGAGCGGACGTGACGACTTAATGGATTTATTAATAGAAATGGAGGCTTTAAGGAAAATCACAGGAGAAGCGCTGGTTGACAAAAATAGCGACGGAACGCCGGCGATGACAGTCGAAGACATTGATGAGATGTATATTGCAGCTCAGGTCTACATATTCTTTGCGGCTGGCTATGAGACTTCCGCTACGTCTTCCAGCCACACGCTACACTTGTTGGCCTACCACCCAGATATACAGAGGAAAGTTCAGGCCGAAATCGACCAGGTCCTCTCTAAGTATAATAATACGATATGCTACGAAGCGATATCAGAACTTGTGTATCTAGAGCAAACGGTCAAAGAATCGCTTAGAATTTTTCCGCCGGGCGGTGCGATCAGTAGAGTATGCACTCAAAAATATACCTTACCCGGCACAAGCATAACTATTGACCCGGGAGTAAGTATTATCATCCCCGTCCATGGGCTTCACATGGACGAAAAGTACTACGATAAACCTGAGGAGTTTCGACCTGAACGATTCGCGCCGGACGTTTCGCTAAAACGGCACAAATATGTGTATATGCCATTCGGCGAAGGACCGAGGAAATGTATAGGTTAGTTTTATATATTATATTAAACTCCACATTTCTCTTATGTATTTAAATGCAACTTTATGTTTTAGTATCAAACGCTTAATACGAACATTTATTTAATACAATGATAATATTTCAGGTGCACGATTAGCATACATGCAGTCGTTGGCCGCCATAACAGCACTTCTTCAGCGTTTCTCCGTTTTACCAGCGCCAACGTCCGTGAGATATCCACGCATTAAGCGCACCTCTTTTGTCGTGCAGTCGGTTGAAGGTGGTTTCCCTATTATTCTAAAACCAAGAAAATGAAAAACAAACATTTTAGTCCATTGGTTTTTATTTTTTTAAGCTTTTATGGAACCAAACAAGCTGTGTATACACCCAGCCCTGTTTTGCGCCAATTCTTAGGTCCCAGACATTTCTCTTCCGAACGGATGGTAGATTTTGACGTTAAATAAGGAACGAATGTTCCCACATTTAAGATTTTTTTTATTATGACTATTATCTATTGTAATCAAAGCCTTGTTAATTGAAATATTTATTGTTAAAGTTGAAAATTAATACTTTATTTTCGGTCATTTGAAAGGATTTCTTTTTATCTAAATTGATAGCATGTAATTTTGGAAAAAACTAACACTGCTGTATTTTTATAAGAAAAACGATCAGATCTCTTTATACGAAAAAGTCTTGAAACGCTCTTATAATCAAAAAGATATATTTATTTGGAGGCGCCGGGTATCGATCCCGGTACCTCTCGCATGCTAAGCGAGCGCTCTACCATCTGAGCTACGCCCCCTGTTACTAAACATATAAAACAAGAGTTGGTACTAAAGTATTTATTGTACGCAACAACATACAAGAACACGTTTCCTTTCACTTATTACGTGATCTAAATACAACAAACCTCGTTACACAAGTAATGCATGCTTAAAAATGCTAAATTGCTGATATCTTCGATTTAGTCTAACTAGTCTTTAATTCGTAACAGACATTTACGAAGGAGAAAGAATTTTAGGGCATTCTGTATTACAACTTGTACTGCTTTTTCTACGTTTTGATATTTTTAAATCGCTTTAAATCATTTACCTTATTATTATCGTATTGAAAACAGTTACAATGTACTATTGACATCAATATGAAATGCTTGTCTTGCGATTAATAAATCTGATTTGACTTGGACCTTAACCTCTTTACACGAGAAATTGAAAATTATTTTTAATGTAAATTTTTAACAAATTGTATTTTATCGATGGTACTACACAGGGGGCGTAGCTCAGATGGTAGAGCGCTCGCTTAGCATGCGAGAGGTACCGGGATCGATACCCGGCGCCTCCAACAGTTCTTCTTTTTTGACATCATAATAAATAAGGTAATTTTATAAAAAAAGTTAATTTTTTTTATCTTCTACAATTTTATTTGCTACAGATAATTTTTATTTCATAAATATATTAAAAAGTACGATACGTTGTTAAGCTGAATGACATTAAAGCTTTTGTCTTCAAACAAAAGAAATAAATTCTTTGTATTAGCGGGAAAGTTAATACTTTAGTTATTGCGATTAAGAATGTCACAAATTGCAAACGTTGACAATATTACAAGTGCTATAATAGATAATAGCAGTGAAATTGAACCGTATATTGAAAATAGTAACGAAGGGTTATTGAAACCTTTACCAGTGCATCAACAAGATATAATAACAAATGAAACTAATAATGTCCTAAATAACATTTCTAACGCTGGCGATATACAGCAGAGATCCGAGAGAATTAAATATAAAACGATTTTCCTAGGAATCGATGAACGAATATATAAAAGACCTAAGAGAAAATATGTTAGGAAACGTGTTGCAACCACAACAGCGGGAAGAAAAGAATCGCAAAATCCGGTTTGCGAAACGACTAAAAAGCGAACAAAAAGAGGGAGAAAAAGGAATGAAACAAATAGTACTAACATTCAAAATGGTAAAGTAAAGAGAAATGCGCGGAAAACTAAATCGGTGAATGAAAATAGCACGGACAAAACAAACTTTATACCATCACTGGAAAATATAAAAGAAAACACAGACTATAATTTATCTTGGTTAGACTATATAAAATACGTACGCAAAGTAGACGAACAAGAGTATTTCACACCACGTGAAGATTTAGAAGAAATATTCTGAGCGAATTGTTTACTTTCAATATTGTACAAGAATTTGTCGTAAATAAAACAATACACATTAACATCTTATGACTTTTAATTGTAATACATTTTGAAAGAGTCCATAGTTATACATGAAATCAACACACGATAGCCAATAAATATATCATTTAAAATTTAAAGGAATACATAAATATTTAACTTTATTTCTTATAATTAAGTTTATTTTTATGTAGGCCTGTGAAATCCCAATAAACATCTCTAGTTTTTTTTACCGGGTCAAAGCTTTTCCGATTTTACGTGAAGTTATATGACAATAGCCATAATGACTTCGTTGAATGATAAAAAATAATCGCCTAGGACGTTGATATTCTTAAGTGACATCTTGAACAGATCAATGATATTAACGCAGCAGTTTTACAAAAATTTAAATGGGAAATGGTGCTAGTATGTCATATGAACACCAAGGAAGTGAAATACTTGTCAGCTTTTTTTTTTGGTTATCGATATCTACTCGTTCTCCTGTAAGAGAAGATTAAGAGCTACACCGGGCTAGAGAGGGCAAAGCACGGAATGTGCTTAGCCTAAGTATATTATTATAGCAGTTAAACTCGAGAGCTCCCTCGGGATCGTCGGTTCGGGCTGCTACTTTTATTCACAACCGGACTTGGAGGCCGACGAGCTTTTTTGACACCTCTACGGACGCTCCGTGGAGTGACTAGGCTCAAGGACCCCCGAGAGAGGACCTCGGCTTATGCTGACACTCACTTGTCAGTATCAGTGTTCCCGTTTAAATATAATATTATAGGAGTGTTTTCCACAAGTGATTAGGCTGTTACTGGGTTTGTCCCACACCAATAATTATGTATACATGTACACCCGAAATCGAATCAGAGATGTCTATCACAAGGCAAGCATCAGCAACTGTGACATGGAGAATTTTTACAGGGAATTATTTCACGTTCGAGTTAGCTAAAGGATAAAAGGTAGCTTATAAATTAAATATCAACTTGACAAGTTATTACATAGAAATGTTTGACAAAATGCAAAAGTAAGTTTTTTATTACGTTGAGCCGAACGTTCAAGACAAAAAGAGCTCTAACACCAAAGAAGTGTTTAGAATGTTTACATAGAATAATATTGTTATCGTGAATTTGAAACTTTACATATCAAATATGGTGTTATTTAATAATTATTTTCTTTACAACACCAAAACTTTAACATCTTAATTTATTTAGAAACAACACGCATTAATTAACAATCTAGTAATGATAGAAACATAACAATCATTTATAGAAAATAAATTAATGTTCAGATAATAAATGCTTTTGTTTTAAATTCTCAATCTCGTTTTACCAATATTATGGCAACCCAAGTGTTACAAAACTACAATCTGATACATTAAATTTCAAAATCTACGAAATAATTTGTCTGCAGTGGAATGCAAAATTATGGAATAATTGTTATTTAATTGATATAATATCTTAAAACGAATTTTTTTTTGTATAAGCCTGCAGTAAGTAATTATAAATTAATACACATATTTTAAATACAAACAGCTTATACTGTTACCTAACAATGTGTGTTATAATATATTAGTAGAGAGATTAATTTAGTGAGCATCAGTAATCACATAATTGATTTAACATAGCAATAAATATGTAACATTGAATGATCCTATATCATAAGAAATCAATCATTTACTCAATAAATATATAGACTCACTAAATACATATTTCATATGAATTTCTGGATAAGGATGCTTTATTTTGAAGCTTTTTAATAAATTTTACAATTGTTAACAATTATTCTAATAGACAAGCTAGACAATATATATTTATTACGAATAAGCCATAGACAAAAGAATATTTTTAATGTATTGAACTATATTAATATCATTTAATACCAGATTTGACAGATTATCAAAACCATATCTCTACTGTTTAATTCAGTCGTTATCGTATTCAATCTTTGTTTCATTTGGTTTACTTATTAATATTATGTTGGATAAAACTACCTATAGATTAATATTATGGTTTGTGACCACTTTTGACTAAAGATGTTATATGTATTTCCTAGATAAAAGTCATCTGGACAAGCTTTTTTATAATATGAATTTGCCTGATACCCGAACAAAGATGACTTCTACCAAAATACACACAGCACAAAACCAAAATGCTATTATGACCATAGAAGAGAGCTCATCATACATGTCCCTTGTATACAGATTTATTTTCAGTAATAAAATTTATCTTTGATAGCTATTACACATTTTAATGGTACTTAGAAAGCTAATATTAATAAACATTGATTATAAACATTTTTAATAAACAGTGTAGGTTTACACATACACATTATAAGGAAGATTATGCATATAAATAATTAATATAAGTCTCCATGGGAAGAATGCCTGGTCCCTTGCCATGGGAACATTAAAAGGGGTTGTTTACTCTATACTATGTTAATTCAAACATGATATTGCACCATTCTGTAAAAAATCTAGCTGTAACATCTCAATACATAGAGCTAAAAATTAAAAACTAAACTTCCCCCTCACTTTGAAGAAACCTAGGCTAATCTTGTTATGTAGTAGTGATGTTACACCAACATAACTCTGTATAACGATAGGGGAATGGTGGATGCAGCAGGAAGAGGACCTCATAGACTCTATGGCCCTCTGAAGCTTCTGGGCAAATGTCTCCATGTCATACATTGCCCTTTCGTCCAGGCTACCCTCTAAAATAAAGCATAGAGTGTTAGATTAATCCAGACATATAATCTAAAGGCACAGAAAAAAAACTTTAGCGATAAAGTAAACGCTACTACAACAAAAACTAATATCACTCCAAGTCTACCTAGGGTATCTAACTTTTTAATAAAATTAAATACATCTAACCTCTCCGTGGCTCCGACGAATACAACTCTTTGATCCTCTCTAAGTCTGTAATTTATAATTAAGAGAAGTTTTGATGGAGTGGAAAGTGTAATATTGTATGTGAAAATATTAAAATTATCAACTAAGAAATAATTATTAATACTGAAATAAAATAAAATTTTATGTAGGTACTAGTAAAGTGAGAAATGATAATAATTTACAAGGTAAATCAACATTGGTTATAATGGTATCGCTATTGATTTATTTTACAACTAATGTACACAAAGGTCTGTAGTGTTAAAATACTTTTTTAATTTACAACATTGTAATCAGACCATTTTTCACAAGACTTATGTGACAGTGAGGCCTGTGATAGACAAATGCGCTCACCCAGAAGTCTCCGGCTCTCATATGTTGAAAGTAAGAATATAGCAATGCTGTTATGCACAAATTTACACTGTGAGGGAGGAACTAGCCAAGTATTTTTAAAAACCCAATAAGATAATAATCAAACTCTCATAATTAATCAAACATGAGGCCACAGAAATTAATAAAAATGTTATAGTGTACCAGCCACTTAGTTAAAGACAGTTAAAAATCTGTTTCTTAGCAATATATAATTTAGTTATACTTATTCAATTAATTTTACAGTGTAAGTAGAACAAATTGTTTAACTCAATTTGATATCTACCACTATCTATGAACACGTTGGTGTCCAGCTATTGGTCAAGAAGCTTTGCATGTATTTACCAATTCAGTGTGCAGATCATTACAGGAAGTCAATGTTCAACAAACATATGTCAATTGGCCGATGAAAATAATAATGATACGAAACAACGATATTTTTATTATAAATCTTATTGTTTTTAACTGGAAGAGTTTTACAGATTTTTTATGCACTGATTCATTTTTAGATGTAAGAAATACTAACCTTTATGCCAATATATAGGATGCGAAGCGAAAGTAAGGAAAGGCACATCTTGACTGAATGGATTCCATGCAGTCCGAAGTGAAAGTGGTTCTCCTTTATTCCACATCAGACGTACTCCGCGAAGATTTCTCTCTCTGCAAATACAACACAGTCTTAATTCAATGAAAATTATTTGTTTCCTAGGGCCATATTTACATTGCTACGTATGGTAATGATTAATATTATTAGGTACCCCATTGATTTGGATAAAAAAAAGATATTGGACAATTATAAACTAGCTTCTCAATATTTCACAGTCACAGCTGTGACCCAGGGTCTGCTCTCCTAGGTTACAGTCATTTATCAAACACCCTCGCCACTTGTAACTTGGCACACAAAAGAAATATTAGATATTATCTCAATAAGTACATTAGATCCACATTCATAATCAGTAATAAAACAAACTTATAACAGATTATAATTTTTAAAGAAAAGAGATAGTTTAAACAAATCAAAGGATTTTAATAGAATGTGCTATACATGCTGAGATAAAGAAAGCAAGTCAAAAGTATGAGTACATGACATTTGAAATCGTTACATAGACTTAAACATACTAACAAATTTTAAATGAATTTTAAGTAAAAGTATCATGCTGTTAAACTTGCTTTAGAAGTTACATTTAAAAAGCAGCTTTTTATAAAGCATAAGCAGATTTATATTGTATTACATTAATATTCTAAACTACGTTTTAACTTTAATGAGCAGAATCAAGAGCGCCACAACATATTTATGCATCTACTGCAACTTAAAGTACCTAGGTTCAAAATACTTGGGATCGAACAATTTTGCCTCTCCGTCACTCCCTGTTGGTCGTCTGCAGAGACGATCTATGACGCAGTCTTTAACAACAGTTGTCACACCCGTTGCGATGCCGTTTATTCGGCTAGTATGCCATAGAAATTGCAACATTTATATAATTCATACAAAAAATATGATGACAGATTACATTTTAACATACTGACATACATAAAGAAAGAAATGTTGACATACATACATAATTATTTCATGTTCACCTAAAATCACTTGTTATAGATCTAATTCAAAATAGACAAAAATTTACAGTAAGTAACATTTAATTTTTGGACAAAAAAAAAATAATAACTATGGTGAAGCACACTCACCAAAGATATTTTAACATACAAACATATGAATATTTGAACACAGTAATGGTATAAAGGCAGAGCCAGGTTCATAGTTTTAACACATTATTAACAGAGTGGATAACAATATCCAATTCCCAACAGTATTTTTACCTGCTTTGCTTTGAATTTGCTAGTAGCTACCCATACAGGTCTTAAAAACTTACAGCTTTTAATCACCACTCACATAACCTCCGGAGTTGAACCTGAGATCCGCATGTTACAAGACAACCTCACATAAAGCAATAATTTTTTTTACTATCTCAAGTGACATAATAAATCACTTACGGAACTAGTGAAGAAGGGGGGTACACCAATTCTCCTATAACTATGGTATCTAATTCATCTAAGTAAGTTTTTTTAAAATCCAGCTGTTTCATAGCTATGAAGTCATACTTTATTGTCATAACTAGTCTAGACGTAAGAAGAACAATTCTTTCTTTCTCATTATCCCATAGAGTTATTCTGAAAAGAAAAAAAACATGAAACATCCACATTTTAGAAATTATGTATATTTCAAAACATTGTTTCACTACTCAGGTTTTCGATGACAATGTACCATGGGTAGCTCTGAAAAATAGTTACACTTTGTTCAATTGGCAACTGGTTAGCTTTTCTTAATATATAAAAGGAGAGAATGAACATGAATAAGCTACAAAAATAGACACTGCAGTGTTCATAATTGATACAATCTTTTGTTAACTATGCTGTCATAAAATTAAAAGTTAATGTAAAGTTAATGTTTAAATTGAAACATACTCTGTCAACAACCAAGAACCCAAATACTCTCCATCTTCAGGGAACAGTAAGGCAGTGATGCATTCTTGAATTGCATTCTCCACTACACCTTTGCGGAAAGTAAAGAAGTCTTTTATGTTTTCTTTATTGAATGGCACATCATAGCGTGGGTAAACAGTTCTTTCTTGTTCTTGATTTGCAGGTCTTGAATTTGTTGTGCCCTCAGTTCTAGCATCTATAAAATACAAAATATAATTAGATAACAATATTTACAAAAACCTTTTTGTGCATATAGTATATTTATTTACTGCAATAGCATTTGTTAGATTTATACATAGAATTGAATTGGTATATGCGCAGTTTATGAACTTTAATTAGCGACATAGTCGTTCAGTGAAGTTTAATACAATTGTCTGGTTTATTTCTTACAGTAAATAATAAACCGCATAAATCTTTCAGAAAAAGTGTCTCTAAATACTTATAAACAATTTATACTAAATAATATAAATCGTTTGTTAATGTACATTAATTGTGAAGTTTAGTACCTCTACCTGCAAACGAAGAAGTGGAGGAAGAAAGCGAATCGGCACCAGATAGAACAGAGGGATTCGCGTTCAATTGGTTTTTATTTTTATTGGATATATTGGATTCTGACGCATTTTCACGTCGATTATCTGCATTGGCATTATCCGAGGACAACTGTAACGTGCCCACACGAAATTCTAGGTCATCGTCTAGTAAGTCACTCATAATGAACTATTTACAATGAATCTTAATTTTGTTATGTTAATTTTAATTACTTATTATTTTTGTCGCTATGCGTTAAGCGTAAATAATCGACCGGGTGATAAGTAAACGTCAAATGTTAAGTGTTGTCATGTTCCATTAATAGCTCGATTTTTCTTATGTACCCGTTTATTAATTTTTATATAATTTTATGTGTTGATTAAAGGGTAAGATTGTCACACAAATGTTAAATATAAGATATTTAAGATAATGTACAAGCATTGAAAAGGATCATAGTTCAAATACTGTCGCTGTGATTTGTAAAGATGTCACAGAAAAATAATAATACTCGTCGATTGAATGCGAGATGCAAAGTGGGTGATGCTGTGTAGGCGTTTTAGTTTGATAAAATACGTCCTTGCTCTCCCCCAGGCGGGGATGCGTAGGCATTTCCTTTGAAAGTCGTTGAGTGGGCACCATAATACCAGTACAGTTTTTAAAAGTAAAGTTGAACAAAAGATAATAATAAACGATCCCTTTAGTGTGCCCAATACTTGGACTAAAGGCATTCTCTCAAAATAAGAGATTTGTAGCCTATAATCCACCACGCTGGCTAAGTACGGGTTGACTGATATCACGTCACATATCCAAAAAGCTGTCGTTCTTGGAAATGGCAGTTACCTGTCGATGCTTTCCTTCGATGGATATTAAAGCTCAGTGGGAATCGAACCCACGCCTTATAAACATTATAGCACATTTGACTGTCTTATAATCCAAGCCACAATGATAACCAATAAAATAAATATAATTAAAACAAAATATGTTTGTTATATGTTTATACATAATTGTTTAAAGTTTTTGTTTTTTACACATTCATGAAAGATTGACAACTTATTTGACTTCTTTACTTTATTTATATGTAAATAATTAGATTTTTTTGACTAAGTTTACGGACTCATTCCTCCTACAAATTAAATAACTAGGAGTATGAGTAATGTACCTGACCAACAACAACATTATAATTAATATGTTTTACCTCGTGTTTGACTTAACCTTGACCAAAGTTTGTCATAATTGATGTCATTAAGTTTATGCTTACCACAATTTCACAAGATTTTATTGTGACGAGGCTATTATCCGTAAAACACATTAGTAAACTGAAACCTATTCACATTTCTAGATAAATTATAAGCGTCACTTGGACACTAAAGATATTTAATATTCACTAATAATTTAATTTACTATCGAAGGATATTATAAAGATCCAAGCAACTTACACATTTCATGATATAGAAAGGTATATGTAAAAGTAGAAGAAACTAATAAGAACTTAGCAAATAGTTATGTATTGTTTTCATCTGTTTATTAAGAGTTATAAAATGCTTCAAAGTAATAAGTGAGTTTTTCTAATCACGTAATATTTTTTTGTAAATAAAACTACGTCGTTATTTTAAATTCTATAAAGATTACTGAAATTTTCTTGCAATTGAAAACTTTTTCTTCTTTTATTTTTGTAATTGTTACTTGCCCTTATTTAAAAAAAAATATTAATACTCCGTTGTTAGACTCAGACTACATATACATTTATCAGTTTACGGAATTTCAATGAATGGATAAACGGGGAAAATATTGATGAGATGTTTTTCTAGCAAAATCCGTTATTATTGATAGTGATGGGTTTTCCTCATAATTAATCTAAGCTTCACATATCGTAAAAGACGGTTGAGAAGGGATTATTTGCAGCAACACGTTTCCTTACCAGCAATGAACACTTTTTTTTATTTATTTTCATTCCATAAGCTACGAGACGGACAGGACGTTAATTTGATGGTAAGCATACGCCTGCCCGTAACAACTTGGCACTAGTTAGGATGGTATACACAGCAACACTGCTCTCATGGCTGTTACATAAGATGATAAGTCTCATTATCCCGGTAATTTCACTAGCTATAACTTCGTTCTAACCGAAACATAGTAGTGTTTGCCCACTACTGTTTTGCGATATAAATAGAAGCTGCAGTGGTATCTACCTAGACGGTCTGTCAACAGCGACCTACCATCGGTAAAAACTGCTTGCTGAAAAAAAATATCACAGTTATTATTTAGAAATTCTTGCTATCGTTGAGGCTATTAAGAAACTTAGAGTTTACTTACTTGGAATCAATTTCAAGATCATCACCGATTGTTCTGCCTTAACTATGACTCTGCAGAAGAAAGACCTACCTCCAAGAGTAGCACGATGGGCGTTATTGCTCGAAGAATATGACTACACGATTGAGCACAGACCTGAAAATAAAATGAAGCACGCAGACGCTCTCAGCAGACAACCCGTAAACAATATTTTGGTACTTACCGATACTGCTGCCCGCCTTCGAAGAGCTCAAGATGATGACCTAATGAAGCGTTGGGTCCTACCGGATTCATCTGGGACAGGTGAATAAGCAGGATGGCCGTGTGGGATATAGGAACTTTAACGTTGAGGTGTAATTGCATGTTTGGTGGCTGTCACTGTAAAGTAAACGTTGTGTCATTAAAAAAAAGAGCTACGACGGAGCGTAATGAAAAAAGACGTGTTTAATGTGTCAGTTACATTTTCTGTAAGAAACGTTCAGTATTTTTATTTGAGCCTCATCCCACAACTTTTTGGGATGGTCAAGCGCTAGTCCATAACAAATAAAAAAAAAACTGTATTTGCAAACCCACCGGTTAAGTGTGGTTAGAATGATAATTTCACTTTTTGGATTTTACCCTCTCGAAAATATTTTATCTGATTTCTGAGTGAAAATCACTAATTAGAAGTTTCCGTTAAACTATAGGGCCCTGTTCAGGATTCTCGTAGCTTTTTCCGATTTTAATGAAATTGTTGAAGCGGGCTTTAAGCAATCTTTGTTTGACTACCTGACAAAATTTAACTGTAGTCTTTTGGTGTGAAGCATCTTATTCTTACAATGCTGCATCTATTGCTGCTGAGGCAAAGCAATAATATAATATGTAATGTACTGGTTCATTATTTTCTTTGTCATCGATCTTCTGTATTAAATAGATTTTGCTGAGGTGCCCAGTGAATGCAACACTAATTACTTTAAACCTTCCTTTACTGTTACTTTTGTTTATAAATGTTTTAGGTTAGTAATCTCTTTACTTTGCAATGTTTTTTTGTAAATATAAGTAGTCAGATGTGTAAGGATGTAATAATAACTTAATTGTTTAATAAGTAAATCGTTAACAAAGTAAATGTGACTGCTGTGTTGATTATGATTGTAAAGTTTGATCTCAAAGAATATATTGTAATAAAGTCATCACAAACTTTGTGTGGGTATATTTTTATATCATTATTTATACTGTTATATATCTTGCAATTTTCCTTTAACCTATTTATTGTTCAAATGATAACTAGAACAACATTCCGATACGTTTCGCTGAAAACAGATAATGAAAGAATTATTTATATTTGTTGGACAAATTCTGCGGCTTCAGATAAATTTCATTTATCGGGAGGATTCAGCCGCATGAATTTCCTGACTTATGTAAAGGCAGATAATATTTATAATACCGCATTACACTCCGGGATTCAGTTCGGCTTGTGCTCTACAAGCTGACAAACGTTTCAAGTATATACGTATAATAAATGGATACGCAAAACTAATCGACAATGTATTTGCAACACGCGTTTATATTCCTGTGCGGGGTGTATCTCTGCGGAGCCGGATACGGCTACGGCTATTATGGACCTACGGCGTAAATACTTTTCTTTAATACATTTTATTTGTATTTAATTTTCAACTGTTTAATATTTGACTTTTAGAAGTATTCAATTAAAATTAACGTTTTAAATAATATGCTTCTATTGTTATTTAATCATCAGTAATAATTATATTTACGTAAACGGTAAAAGATATTATTACAAAAAGGTTGAAGATCGCCAAAACAAAACTTATCAAATGTTGTAACGTTTACATCTGTTACACTTTCATTCGTATCACTTTATTGATATTATGCAATCTTATAAAATTTATTTTAAGGTCATAGTCAATTATCATATATGAACGCTTAATTAATTGCTTATGAGCTTAACAGCTCTTTATGGATTTTTTCGAATAAAAGATTTTGGTTACTCACATATGCATTCGTGTTAGATATGTTTTTCCGATTTTGACATCATTCAAATAATAAAGAGAATCTATTTAATTTTTTTTTTAATTAAAATGTAGGAAATTTTACGAATAAGTAAATTTAATTTCAAAAAGCCCCATTGCCATTTGCTGGACAATGCCTCTTAACTTGATTTATTATATGTATCTATGGATCGCCAAAGCCTACGTCTGCTAAAACGTTAAGTCCCAAATTTATATGTAAATTTAAACTAAAGGTTTTGTAAAGTAATATTTTAAACATATATATATATATTAAACATAATCCCTGAAGTGATAAATAAACTTTTTTCTAATCCAGTGGATTAGTTCCAATATACATGTTATGTATCCTATATAAATACATATTTTTTTATCAACTAGCCAATCGGACGTGGAGGCGCCATCGTACGTGCCTTCTTACGCGAGAAACAATCCCGGTGCATTTCAACGTAGCTGGGGAACGAAAACTGGCTATGCAGGCACTAAAACTGGGTACGGCGGCACGAAAACCGGTTATACAAAAACTAAAACCGGCTATATGCCAACGAAAACCGGATATGCGCCACGAACCAGTTACGCCGAGAAAAAGTCTTGGTTTTCTTCGGGAACGGCGTAAGTATTTTATTCTTTCAATATTCACTCATATTTATTGAAACGATATCGATAGATCTGATTTTAATAATTAATATAGTAATTGTATTACTTCATTTTGTTATTAATGTATATTTATCAAAGTAATATACACTTGAACTAAAAAAAATATTCCTATGTATTGAATTATATGCTGTAGTTAAAACAGTAACTTGGGTAATTTTATTTAGGTTAAAAACATTACTAATATGTATGTACACCAAAATAACTTCATTAACTTTGCAAAATTACCTCCTTAAAAAATACATCAAACTTCATACTTCTTTTTTATTGTGGGCATTATTAAATAAGATTCATGAATACAGGACTTATTTATTAGTTTAATTATGAA
>DWHU01000732.1:0-16094 GCA_018247975.1 Parides photinus | reverse complement strand
ATTGCAACTCATGTCTGTATTTAATATAAAGAAAAAAATACACCGCTATCTTAATAGTCCCATTGTTGGGACTAAAAGTCTTCTCATACAAAGAGATGGTCAAACTTATAGGTCATGGTTAATAATAATAGTAGTCAATATCATATTAAAAAGTCTTTATTGATTATTGAGTATAAGTGAGAGTTTCATCATCTGCAAAAGGTTCTGCTTTTGCAGTTGATGAAACTTCTAGTTATTTTATCGAATAAAAACCTGTACATATTATGTTAAATATGTTCATATTAAATTCCAGAACTAATACATACCCAAAGCTACCGGACAAGTTCCGAGTCCGCACTCCGGACGCGTGCGGCACCGTGTCCCCAGCTTCACCTGCCGCGCTCCCCTCGCTGCCCACTAGCGCCCCGCCCCCCGAAGAGGAGGTTATTTACTTCTGACACGAGCGCTCGCCGCCTGCGCAGACGCGCTCCTGAGACTGCCGACTCTCCTAGACTGCTATGCGCCCCTGACAATGGAACGCTTTAAGGCAAAACTGCCTACAAAGTTTTCTCTCGTTAATTTTATCTATCTACATTACAACACGTTTACATAAAACGCTAACCTCCGTCACCTAAAACATCAAAATGTTATTTGCTTATGTAACAGTTTTTTTGCAAATTTGCACAAGACAGGATTAAAGTGTACAAACTTATTGTTCAACCATTTCTCACGATGACTGAATGGTTAAAAACATCACTGGCAAATATTATCCGCAAATAATGTAATACGACATAGGAATCTTCAAGAAAAGAGTGAATAGGCTTGCATGTTTAATTAACGCCGTTCCACATAACTACTTAGTGCCATCGTAGAATCGCAGTCAAGCACTAAACTATTTATTTTTAAATTAAATCTGAATATCATTCCACGTTAACGATCTCTTGATAATTTTAATTCAAAAAGCATTTTATTTAATTTTAATTAAGACACTTACACAGTCTATTAATTAAACGGGCTAATATAGTTATTAAATTTTAATAGTCAACGTCTATCCTATTTAGAGACGAATCTGTATTTTTTTGTGCAGCTTTTTAATGCAGTAACTGTCCTCTCCTTATCAAAACTTCTTCTAGGCAGCTTTGTGTTGTCCTCGACTCTCTCCCTGTGGGAGAAGGCCTCGAGCAAATGGGATTATTCAGCGGGCTATTAGTGTTATGTTTACGTATCCTCTACTGTTTTGGAGTGTAAGCAACCCTTTCCCTTAGGACGGCAAAACGTTAAGCGGTCTAGTAGAGTCTTAGTCAAGTTGCTATTAGTTATAAAGTTAGAATCCTAGTTAGTTGTTATTAAAGTAGTTAGGTTCCTGATATAAAATACTATTATACCTTCACTTAATTGAACATTCATAACATGGATTAGAAATTTGAGAAAATATATGTACGTCTATGTAGCACTCTATGAATATAATTGTTAAATCAAATTGTTGGACTCGTGTAAATATTGTATTGTTGGTATACATATATATGTTGAAATCTTGATATAACTTAGCATTAATAATATGCGAAGCATGCGGTGCATCGAGACGCGTATACATCTATTATATTGAAACGAATCATTATTGCACTTACGTTTGATTCCACTTATCATCATCATCTCTATTATAAACCGAGAAATGGTTTTATTTGGTAAACTCATGTTCAGCATTTTATGTCCAATGATTGGAACTATGATGGTGATGAATAGTAAAACTCTTAGCGAGCTTTGAATCTATTAATAAAATAATTGTTCCCATTATTTGTAACTTCAACTATTTATGTAATATCACATATAATAACAATTCACCACACTATATTCTTAAATATACATGTCACTATCAATTTATTTTATAATTAAATCAACAAAAAGATTCATTTATTACACAGTATTCTTTGAAAGATGTACAAATTATTATTATAATGAAATGTCTAGGTATATATACACACAAGTATAAAATTAACATGGACTTCATGTCGAATGTCAATGATTGCATGTATATAAAGATTAGTTTTTAAGACAATAAGTGTCTCAAAGAGGTCTCGGTTTGATTCTAGAAGTCGGCTGACTTTGAGCTTTTCATCTGTGAAGAAATATTTTCCTAGATTGTCAACCCTTGTTGACATGAGATATCCTTAAACTCGCACTTTGTCTGAGTAGTAGACTAAAGTTCTCTGCTAACAACAGAAGGCCCCGAATCCTAACAACGGGATCATTAAGTGAGCTGTTTGAATACATGTATAAGTAAATTATTGTATACTGTATTTTTGGAATCCTCATATAGTAGCTGCTTACAGACAAAAAGACCAACAGATTTATTTATACATTGAATGCAATTTCGATTGCACATTTAAATGCAATAAATTCGAGATAAATTGACAGAGTTATATTCTAAGTAAGTTTAAGTGCTCTGTAAATTTTAACTTTATCGATACGAGGTTTAGATTTATTTTCTATGACCTGGATGTACCCACTGGTTAGATACAGACAATACATTAATTGTAACATGTTATTTGTAACTTGAAAAGAACAGATATTTATTATTCAGTAATATATTCAAATACACACATCTTATTGCACGCCTAATCGGGAATGTCTCTACATGTATTACAATATTTATAAATTATATATACTTATACTTATAAAAACATTGTTAAAGTTTAACTAATATTGTAACCGTACACTTTTTAAACTAACTGATCTGCATTTTACTAATGCTGTTTTTATTGTATGTATGTTATAAAAAAAATTATAAGGGTTGTAACGCTGAATTGAATGTTACACGACCGTTTTATATTTTGATGGAAGTCATTGAAGCCATGAGATGAATTAGTCATCATCAGGCAATATGTTATGAGTTACGCACCACCTTATACTAATCTATTATGCTACAGCACATCGCTCGAAGCCTTTAGTCGTAAGATGTTTAGTGTCTTTTCCCACTAAATATCATCCTCTTATTATGGAAACTTGTGCCAAATGAAAACATTATTTAAATCATGGATGTCTGGTTTAATTCCAGAGCTGCAAGTTTATAAGTTTTAGCTGCTGACAAGGTTTTTAGAACCTATTTGCTTAAAAACCATTGTAGATCATTGTATAAATTATAATAGTTATTCCTAATAATTTGATATTTGTCAAATTCTATATACTACTGCTAAACAGTTCTTATAGTGTTACAACCCTTAACTTAAATATATTTAAAAATGTTACATATTTTATCACAATGTTATAATGCAGGTTATCGAAGAATGGCAATTGCATGTTATCGAGGCTATTACTAAGTCGTATAAAAGTCTGAGAAAAGAGAGAAAGATAACGGATAATCGGGCTTACTCTGTCTCTGTTCATTTGTACATCTCGTTTTTGTACTAGATCATATTTTTATCTAGTATCTATTTTTTTATCTATTCACAATGTAATTGGAAAACCTATTACAGGCGTGTTTTAAAACAAAGGTTTTAAATATTAGTATGTGTTATGAAATTTGTCCTATAAAAGGACAAACACACAAAAGGTAATTGAGAGGATTGCGCTCGGAGTATCTATTTAGAAATGAAAGCTGTAGAAGAACTAAGGTATCGACCTAGCTCTGAAGAATACTAGTCTTAAGTGACAATGGATAGTGCATAACACTCAAAGGTCTTTTGGATCAGGAAGGTCTATACACTTAAATTCTTTATACTGCAAAATACTTTAATACCAGGAATATGCCCATTTGTGAGCTTCATTCAATCAAGGGTCTACACTGACCAGAAGTCTATCCAATTACTTAAATAATAACAAAAAAATATGTGCCACAAAGTATATTCGCTTCTAAGTACAAATTAATGGGTAGTTGCAATTTATATCGTTACTACACATCACAGTTTAATGAATTCCACTTTTTATTTTTTTTTGTTAAAACGGTCATATGAGAGACAGAGTCAGCGGTAAGAGAATGAAAGGCATACAATTGCTAGTCTTATGCATTTACTCTAGTTTTGTGTGCGGGTATTCGGAAAATTCTCAACTTTCTGTTTTAAAACATCAAAGTCATCGCACTTCGGTGTAAAGTTTAATATTTTGAGAAAGTACATAGTCGCCCGAATTTTTGATTGGTTCTTCGTAATTATTGTATTATCTGGCGCGAAGGATCATATTTATGACCACACTGCCAAGAGAGCAGCGACTGGGATGTAGAAAAATGTCAGATGGCCAAGTTTAGTACTGTAAGCTTAATCATGATGTTTTTTTTATTTAAATAAAACAATTATAGATCCACATTATCCAATTTTACAGTTAAATTGTAATGAAGAAATAAATTACTTTTACTGGTGGTGTTCCTTTCATGCAGTTTAGGTAGGTATACGGGAAACACTTGTCTAGTTGCTATGCAGGCTTTCGTCTTAGACAAAAGAGTTTAGTTTCTGTTATTCCAACTAGCGTCATTTTATTATGACTTTAAAATCGATTAAAATTATATATACTTACCCGTCGTGTTGCATCGTAGAAAAATGTATATGTACGCAAGTTGCAGCAAGTTCTCTGAATACCCGCACACAGCGATTGTTAAGCTCACTTAGAATACTGTTGTTATATGAACTCATAAGACTATGTGACTATTTTTTGTGCATTTACTGTAATCCTTTTTAACGTTTTAGCGTTTAGAAAATGGTGATATTTTAAACTATTGTCGCGTTGAAGACATAAATTCGTACTATTATATATATCTATGTGTAATAGAAATTGGCGTTTGATGATTATATTTATATTAAGATTTATTTGTCGCGAAATAACTATAACGTATTCTATGAAAAATGTTTATCTATTTAGGTGTTATAGAAATTTCAACTTACGGTTAATTTCGCTATAAATAGTTCGGTAAATATTGCAATCTTATGTATTAGATAATGTTGATGAATTATAAATTATAACGGCATAGAGATATGATATATGGAGTGCTTCAATTCGCGATACGGTCAATAAAACTACGTATATTACAATATAAACTTACATGTATAGAAATTTAATTCCTGTTTTAAAACTTACTAGTTTACAGCTTGTCGAATCAGGTAAGGGAAAGTGATGTGTGATGAAAATTTATATGCAGCTAATGACCAATCCTTACTATCATTTGAATAGTTTACTATAGCCCATGCGACTACTGTTTAAAAATTTTATTGAAATAAAACTTGGCTTAACTTCTTTTTCGAAAACCGTCTGTGTTAGTATCATCGCAGCGACTATTTCTACGTCTAAAGTGTGCAAACATTAGTGTTCCGGTTTGAAGGTAGTTGAAAATAGTGAAATTGCTTGGATAACGAGACTTAGTATCTCAAGTATCAAGGCGACAAGCACAATATAGTAATGTGAATATCATCCTAATTAGTAGAGACAGCAGACCTAAGGTGAATGATGTGCTCATATTCGCGCTTCGATAAATAAAATAATAACTCTTTGTATAATATCTCTATACATCTTTTTTTTAAATAATTCGATTGCAAATTATCATGACAATAATATAATGTTTTATTCTAATCGATCGTTTACTTTCATAGATTGTTTGGCAATAAATTTATTTATTATCTGTATTCAACAAGATTGTGTACTGTCAATATTACCAATGAGCAAAGTTGCAATATATGTATTTAAAATTAAAAAATTAAGCAATACTAATCAATTATATTCTACATGATGAATATTGTATAACATGACACTAGATTAACTGGAATAATTGTTTATGTAAATTATTTTATGGTTCATATACTAAGTTCCTGGGAATAAATTATTCGGAAGTTATTAAAAATCGTTAACATGATTTTCTGCTGTTCCTGTTTCCAGAATAATACATCGAGAGGATTGAATACTGGAAAGCCAGCTATTACATCATAATGTAAATTGATTACAAACAGTATTGCAGTTTTTCGTATGTCGACATAAGACCACCATCTATTACTTCATTGTTAACACCAATGTGGACATTGAAGTCAATTGATTATATTTGATAATAACATACATTTCGACATATTTTAGTTTTGTATTAATAATTTATTAAGCGACTGTATACGTCACTTCATAGGGCAACTTAAAAGGCAAGCTAGTTAAGTATTCTTTATTTCTTCGGCAGAAACACCTGTGTTAAATCAAGTCAATCATGCAACTGAAATTAACAATATTTATTAATATACCTACATTTCCGTAATATAATGATATTCCTCTTATTAAAGCGGCAGTAATATAATAAAATTTCGTGGCAATATTTATGTATAAGCTTTAACATTTCTTTTTATTTGTAACGTCTACTTTGAACTGTGGCAACGACAATACATTTAGGTATTGCTCAAGTTTGCTCATTTATAGTTACGTCACTTTCCGGTTGATATTAGAACGTTTGTTTTATGTGTATATGTGAGTTATTACGATTTGTGTGTTAACTTTCTAGGCTGTATTTACTTTTATCAATTGATCTGTGAATGCGGCCGTCGCCGCCGCGCATTATATTTAGAATAGATGAATTAAAAATAAACATTTACTTAGAATCATTTGTTAATTTGTTTTCTTTAATATTGAAATCCTATAGTTGTTAAGTAATACAATAAATTATAACAGTACTAGCATCTGGTGGTATTTTCATTTTCAAACATTGTGACGTTATTTATTCAGTGCACCTCATTGTACACTTTGGCAGCAGAAATAAGAGTTGCGGTAGTTCTAAGCCAAGACCTAGCACATCATTTAATAACAAATTGAGATCTTCGATCTGTGTTTATTGAGTTATAGTTTCTACACGGCTGTCAATAGACGCTAACTCTTCATTCAAGCCCTTACACGCCATAACATCTCTTGCACAATCCCTTCATCGTTTCTTCAATCTTCCTCTCCATATCCAACTAAACACGTTCATACCTAAAACTTTCTTGGTTACGTTCTTTTCCTCTACGCAAAACATGTCCGTACCAGGATACGATTTCTTTCCATATTTTCTACCACAGGTGCCACTTTGAAACTTCCTCTTATGTACTCATTCCTATTTTTATTCATTCTTGTGACTCCACTCATCCACTTTAACATTCTCATCTCAGTTGCATGCTATCGCTTTTCATGCTTCTTAATTGTTCAAAACTCATCCATGCAGTACAGATCTTGCAATAGTTTTGTAAATGCCCTTAATCCTTAGAGGTATTCTCGGGTCGCATAATAAACTTGAGATCGGTCGCAGATTTTCTACACGGCCGTATTGTTTGAAAGAAATCATAGTTTATATTCTGCCTATATATATAACTGCCTACACGGCGCCAATGTAGATTGATTACCTCATAACACAGGATTCCGGTTCACATTTTATGGAATTTGCTAATAGATAGCGTATTTACTACTATCTCTAGCTATCTGTTTCGAGTCCGCCGCCTTAACAGCATGTTCCCCATTTATATCCTATACTCAATATAACAATGAAAGTAGGTTATATTGAACTTTGGACGACTATCATCTAATGACGATAATGTTAAACTATTAAAGAGTAAAAATACACGATCTGCATGTAATTGTTAAGTCGGCTTTCATTATATGCACATTTTAAAAGATCATTTATTGTTAAGCTATTAAACTTCATGAGGATAATCTAAATACTTTTAAATAAAAGATTATAAGCTTTTCTTATAACATTTATTTACGAATTGAACTCGACTACTCAATGTCTCCTATCGACTAAACGGTATGTAAGCAGTCTTATGATAATAAGCATTAAAATTTACAAAGAAAACGAACATCGTCAATTAACGCTTCCTATAACCCTCATACTTTCAAGGCACATCCTTCTAAACCATCACTTAAGTGGCAGTGTAAGTTACATATAATTTATTGATTGTATAATTATGATAAACAATTAACGGTTTTAGGGAATTCTTGGAATAATCAAGAAACTTTTATAAATAAAAATTAGGAAACATGAAAATATTTTTAATTGATACATAACTACAATAATAAAAATGCAACTTGATAATATATACAATACATTTACTAATTTATTTAAAAAAAAACTTATTCTTAATAAAATAACTAAGTTTATTGAAATACAAGAAATATTCTCAAATACTAAAACTTTTCTATTATTAAATGTCATTTTAAAGAAATATGTTAAAAATGTTTCTACGGTTCAACCTCAAGTCATTTCATAATGGAGTAACGAATGTATTCCAAAACAACAGTTCTCAAGATCATCCATTCATTACCTACCCTTGACCAGTGTGATGGATACATGGCTATTTTTCTCACTCTGCATGCCAATAGTGAGACTATTAAGGTAGTTTATTTTAATTACATATTTGCTATTGTGACGGGACATCATTAAGTCATATTTTAACATAATTTAAGAGAGACCTAGCTTAAAGCGAAGAAAAACAATTGCGTTTATTATCACTATACAGTCCTTACATTGCTAAATATTATTAAGTATAAATTACAAGCTCTTGATCATAATAAATGGTACACCTTGTGCTAGATTTTTTTCAAGCAAGATGTGGTGCAATGATCAACATAAGAAATATAATAACAATGTTTTAAATATTTCATACATTACATATCAATATAAATAATAATCATTATCTATTAATATTGCTTCATTAGAAAGCTTACAAAATGTTTAATTTGATAATTATACATACATGGATTCATACATGTACTACTGCATAGAACAAATGTTGAAAAACATTCACATCTGTGTTAAAAGACAAATGAAAATAAATTATAAATTAACAATAACTTTATTATAACATGGCAGTAACTTGTAATCACCATTAAAGGTTTTGTTGTTTCATCCATAATTTTAAGTCAATAATGGTGGCACATGCATACATTTGTGCCCCATAAACTTTTTAATTAGTACCAAAAAGAATTATTTTAGATTTTTTCTGATTTGATTAATATCTTTTAACAGTCTTAACACTTAGCGGACCACTCACACATAGCATTTTGGAAAGATTTTATTATGTACTGTGCTTTACACAACAATCCATACATATAACAATTTAGGATCAATCATACAACTCCAAAGTATGCAGATAAATAAATTAATACGAAAAATCGCGATACTAAAACAATACGGGATATCTCCCAAATAGGTCATGCAGTAACTTACATTGAAACGAGGAGATCACCTTGATGGGTCAGCTAAGTGTTAATATCACCACCTGACAGTCCTCTGCCTTCATAGACATAAGAAATAGAAATAATGTTTCAAATAAAATAACAACAAATTATAACATGTCTCTTATATTCTCACTGGGAGTTTTCTCCCAAATCTGACCCGATTTATACAGTCTATATATTTTATTGCTCAACAAGCTCTGAGCAAACTGTGTGATCGCACCTTCAAGTTTATGCTGGAAAACTTGCAACTGAGCTTCGGTATAGCCACTAGGATTGTACTTCATACTATCTCTACATTCAGTGTACTTATGTACACCTAACATATCCAATGAGAATTCTTTAGTAGATGTGAGGTTGAAGAGTTCTTCAAATTTAAACATTGCATCCAGATTCCTTATATGTATCGGGGTTTTCTTCTCTGACAAAATGTAATAGTGCCTTTTATTTAATATATCTGGATACCCAATTTCAGCATAATCGTCATCAGCTTGATTCAAACAAAATGTAAGTGGTTGGACAGCCATAGAACGCAACTGTCTTGTTGGGTCAAAATCGTCCAAAACATCTTTAATGTTAGTATAGAAACGAGGTACTAGAAATTCATCCCAAGAAAGGACTGCTGCATGACTAGCTTTATCTGAGTCCTCTTTATCAAATCTGTAATGTCTAAAAAGGCAATCTAATTCTACTGCATATCTTACAATATCATAAGACTTAGAAAATGCAAATGGATAGTTCAATGGAAAAAATTGTATATTCCATTGTGTTATATCAGTAGGCAACAAATTTAATCTTCTTATAACATCTTCAGATATCATGCTGTCATATATAGTAAAGTAGTTGACACCCATCATGTGGTGGAAGACAAGGAATTCTATAAAATTATCTCTGGACACTATTGGAACTTTGTTTGGTATCACACAAACAGCTGGAACAATATTATTCACAAATTTAATACTGCTGGTTTCCTTTGGTTTATGTTTTGTGTTGACTTGTATAACTCTATTAACTGGAGCATGAATAGGATTAATGTTATAGTCATTAACATAAAAACTTATCCCTTTAGGCTTTCCAAAATCTTTATTCATTGTGCATTGAAAAATATATAAGTTAAAATCATTGATTGGTTTTAAAATTGTTTTAAATGAGAATTTGCCAGCTTTGGGCTTATAGTCGTTCTCTAGCCAAATATTACATCGGAATGTAGGATTTACACTGGCTTTGCCGACAACAATAGTATCAATACTGTAAATAAATGATGGTGTCAACGTCTCATATTTTTGATACGAACGTAAAAATGATGAGTATGAATAAAAATTTTCGTCTATTTGTTGAAAGAGCGGTGGCGTTTCCCGCACTTCCATGGACGAGTTTCTAAGTATTTCAGACAACATGGTGGCATTAAAACCAGGACCACAAAATTCGATCTCAGACAAACCAGGTTTTCCAAAAAAGTTAAGAACCTCCAAAACATATCGTAGCCGGTAATACTCGTGACGATATATGAGAAGTGTTACGATACTTATGAAACTGATTAAAACTAAAATCAGCTGGTAGTACTTTCTCATGATGTTCGTCGATGATTTTCGTTGAGTCTTCATTTAATTATTACTTGATTAATATAAATACCGGTAACACAAAAAAAAAAAACAACCATTAGCACCATTTGTAACACAACACAAACAATTCTTCAAATCTATTTTACAACATTCTAGGTTATCTAAATTTATTATGACATTAACAACCTCGAAATGTATTATGAAGCTTTGCGCAGAATCTGTGTCCTTAAAATAAATAAATGCAATACCATTGTTACAAATTAACAGAAAATATTTCATTAATAACATTTTAGTACTATAATAATAGTAATGGTAATTTTTTTACAATACTATTTCAAAATGAAATAACTCAAACTAATGTTTTTTCAATAATAATATGTTTTGTGGAACAAACATATATATTTTAAAACGTAAAATGAAATACAAGAAAAATTTGAAAAATTTTGCTGTTTTAGTTATTCAAAAGTTTCTTGCTTTCTTTAGTAGGTATGGCCCTAAAATTTCTATAAGCAACATTCATTTTAATGTCATTGTCAAGGTACCAAAATTACGGATGAAAAGCAAGTCATCGGCGTTTTAGATATTTCAAACGTTGGTTTCTGGTATTGTTCTATAATTCCACAAAATGTCTGATAACAAAGAAGATACATTACGGCAGTTTTGTGATGTAACAGGAGCTGATGATGCACGAAGTAGATTCTTCTTGGAATCTGCTAATTGGCAACTCGAGGTTATTTTCCATCATAATTTTTCATGTTTTGTTGTAGCGTTTATAACTTTAGATTTTAGACAACGTGTATGCGTATAATGATTATATAGAAAAAAAAATATTTATTCTCTTAAAGGTAACATCTCTTATAAGTACACGCATAAAGTAAATATCTTATATGAATGAAATATGAAATTTTGTTGATTGCTAATTGCATTTGTTTCTGTTGCTGTTTGTCGGTAGATTCTAAATTATTTAGGAACTAAAATATGGTTTGTTTGAATAGCATGTTTCAAAAAACATAATTTTGTAATACACATCTGCTCTTACATTGTAGAAATCTACAGTGGTGTATAAATTAATTAGTTTTTTAATGTTTTAGTTATTGTATATTTATTGTGCCAGTGAGTTTTCTACAGGATCAATTTAAAAATAACGTTATTGAATAATAAATCTTATTACAAATTAGACTAGGCAAAAACTGTACTTTGATAAGTATATCAATGTTTGTTTTACCAAGTATAACTTTGATAAAAAACTGATCTTTATTAAGAAATTGCAATATAATATATATGTGACAATAATGGCATATGTAAATAAAAAGAGGAAAGTTTAATTAACATTAGTTTCTGAAGAACAATGAGTGCTTCATAACTATCAAACAGATTTTTTTTACAATAATAAAATTTATCAACTTTGAGATTATACTGATTTTTACTTGATTTTAGGTGGCTCTTTCTAGTTTTTATGAACATGGTGGCAATGTGGATGATGTCCCTTCTAATCCTACCCCAGCAATGGCCACAGCTCCAGTTCTATCAGACAGTGATATGGAGTCCCCACCAACATCCCCTGCACGCCCACAGAAGAAAGACAAGAAAAAGCAAGGAAGTTCTAAATTTGCCACATTAGAGTCATTGCAACAGGAGAGTTCTAGTGATGAAGATGAAGGTAATTTATGAATTTTCAACTCATGGGAATAGTGAAAATAACCTAGTATTTTTTTTTTATTTACTCTACGCTTTGTGTAACAACTGTTTTTTTAAAAACAGATACACTAAGTCCTCATATGCACACAACTTATGATTGTATCAAAACAAGGCTGTCTAATATAATGACAGGGATTTATTGTTATTTTCCAACAAATTCAAAGCAGACAGAGATAAACTATGGACAATCTGTACAGTCACAAACTCCAGGCAATAGCATAGACCAAAAGAAAGAAATAGAAGAACTAGAGAAAAAGATACAAGTGTTGACATTAGAGAATATTGAATTAAAGAAAGAAATACAGAAGCTTAAGGGAATTTCTGATAAAACAGATGAAACAGGTCTGTTTTTAATTAAAGCAAATACAAATGTTTGTAGTATGAACAAAATTAAATAACAATCATCATCATCTCTCTGTCTCATTCTCACTTTTTATGGAGTTAATGAGACATGAATTCTTTTACCATGCTGTAAAAAAGTTTTGTACTATTTTATGACAGTACATCTGTTTAGAGATACCTTTCCAGGTGTTCCTTCTAGGAGTACCTTGCTAGTGGCAACTCACTCTTTTTATAGAAAATTGTAGGTAATCTACATATTTTTCATTTACAAAACTGGAATGCTCTAAATCTTAGATAAAAAATCTGGGTTCAAACTGTTTCGGAATTCTTCTACTTCTCTCCTATTTTTGCTTTTTTTTGTTAAACATATTTAGATGCAAGAGGGTGTATACTTTCCAGCTAAATCTGTTTAACGACTTACTATCTTTTTCTTCTACACTTTTTTTTCTTTTGTCCATCTCATAAAATTACTAGCACTGTCTATTCTTAAAAATTAAACTGGCCTCTTAATATTCCTGCCGCTGGAACTTGGGGCCCCTCTTTATAATAAGAGAGTCAAGGTAATTTATTAACCATGCTAGCCTAGTGTTGGTTGGCTGGTGCTCTAAAGCTGTTGTGGATCATACCAGTTTCCTCATGATGTTTTCTTTCACCTGAAGCTCTAGTGGGGGTCGAAATAGCACTTTCTCGAGACATACAGTGTCTCAAACATCTTACAAACAGCTATAATGGGTTTACATTGTTAATTTCTTATTGGTAAATCTTACCAGAGGATTGGGTTATTGTTATATAGTTCATAGGAATATTGGTGGTTCATAATGTTGGTCATTTATTTTATATATTCACGTCTACAAAAAATATATATAATTACCGTAATCTCTCATGTAATCTTAATTACCTTAATGTCTCATTTGTTAGCGGGAACTTAACATCTGTGAAGTTAATTAATCTTAATTTTGTTATAGGTCAAGCGTTTTATGCAGGAGGGTCAGAGAGATCAGGCCAGCAGATCTTAGGACCTGGTAAAGGCCGCAAGCATATTGTTACAGAGATGTTTAAAAGTGTCAGAGAGTAAGTATATTTTTCTTATCATTATCATGGAAGTGTTAGCACAACCGAGACCTCTCTTTTTATGCTTTATAGCAGTGTGTGTAAAAATTGCCACAGTGGTTTAGTACATCTATTGACAAAATATATAAAATATAGTTGTATGTGTATTTATACCCGTTTTGATAAATGGTTTATTTATTATTTAGATGCCTACTATTCTGGTTTATTGGTCCACAGTTTTTATAGTAGTATACCAAAAAGCACCAATAATATGATAATCATTATGCACAGTATGTATTGTATAGTTATGGGCAATACTAATCGTTGGAAGATAGATATTATGTACAGAGAACTGCTTGTGTAAGATTTTAAATCAAACTCAGTAAAAGTCAACACAAAATGTGATAGTAAATAGTTTACCTTTCTTTTTATGTCTACTTCATCATCATCATAATTATTTTTATGGGTCTGAATAGGTATCACCATTGCAGCAACATTTTCTGCTTATAAGTGAACAGAACTGCAAGCAAGTGTGCTTTTCAATATGTGCATGTTTTGTATGAAAGATGCTATAGCTAGTAAAATTACTGAGGCTATATGATTTAACACCATGTGTCTTATGGCGATGAGACATACATACATACATACACCTTGTTTTCATCGGTTAGTTGAATAAAATAATTACTTAATATTCTTTTTTTTAAACATGTTTTAATTGCAGACAAGGTGCTGTTGTTCTTGAGAATGAGCCATCCTCAACAAGCAGGGGACGGGGTGCATTTAGTGGAGTTGGCTATCGGCTGGGTAAGTTGAAGACTCTTAGTTTAATATATTTTTTTAAAAAGTACTCTATAGCAATTCTAAGATGAATTTGTTTGATGCAACTGCTTCCGTGGCAATAGTAACCTTATGGTCTCTGATGAGATACACAGAAGAGGTTGGAAGTTATTCTTGCGTTATTATAGATTGATGTTAATTTTTAAATGTTTCAGGTCAGACTGCTGATGATCATGAACAAATCACACCTTCAAATACACAACAGCAAGTAAGATATAATTTGATAATTTTACATATTGTTTTCATAATGTCCTTGCATGTACTTCATGCGGGGTTTGCATTGTGTTCTTTTGCCACTATGTTTTACAATAGTAATAAATGTTATAAAAAAATCATTCATCAATCACATCAATTTATTATTTAAATTCTTATTTCATTCCTATATATACGTAATAATTATTTAATTACACAGTATATCTCTTTTTTGTTTTAAGTTTCTTTGTTGTTAGGAGGTGCCTAACTATCCTGACTTTGAAATAATATATTACCAGAAGGTTTTGAACTTACTTCAATAATAATTATATATAAAGAATGTAAAATAAATGTCCTGAAAATATATTCCAGGAACAGTCTCGGTCGGTGAGGCTTCAGTTATACCGTGAAGGTTTCACAGTGGACTCTGGACCGATAAGAGCTTACACTGATCCTGAAAACGTTGAGTTCCTCAATAGCATACGACGTGGGTACGTATCTTAAATGTTTAAGGCATGTTGAAGTGTAGCTTATGACCTTAGTCATCCCCTTTTATTTGTAGCGACTAACAGTTCGACTTACTGTCAGTTCATGACTCCAAGGATTTCATTATGTAAAATTATGGTCAAGTGATAATCAATTATAGTTTAGACAAAGTGCAATTAGCTAAAGCATCCATCCGAATTGAATATGGTCATATCGGGATACTCTCCAGTATGGAGACATTTATTAATAGTCTACTTAGGACTAGAAAAAAAAATCTTATTTTTTTACTTTTTCTTTCCTTGTTTGTCTGATTGATCGATAATAAACATTCTAATAAATTGTGGTAGTCTGTGTCCAGCGGTGGAATACAAGAAATAGAAATTATGTAATAAATGTTAATTATTATACTTAACATTATTTGCGGTTTCTGTTTCTGTAATCTAACTAATTATTATATGTATTTCTTACTTACAGAGAAATACCAGGTGAGCTGTCGAGAATTGGTGGTGAAGTTAGAATTAGTTTAGAGGATCGCAGACATGAGGAATGTCCCCGCTCCACTTCCAAACCACAAGCTTTCTCTGGAAAGGGACATCTGCTTGGAAGGTACGTGAAAACAAGTGAAAATTTCTAATAATATAATATCCTTAAAGATATTGTTGATAAACCATCACACACTGCATTATCATTATCACACTCATCACTGTCAACTTCATTATTATTAAAATCATTGTCATATGACTCTGTTGACATTCACAACTGTGGGCAGACTTCACTAATAATATATAT
>DWHU01000731.1:0-16112 GCA_018247975.1 Parides photinus | reverse complement strand
TGCTGAATAAGCATACAATTTTACAAGATTCTTAACTTCCTCTTCGGCGATGAAAAGCCGTGTATTATTAAGCAGGTATGGCCCGGTTTTTTGTTTACGTATCTTTAGAATTCATGTAATCGCTATACGTTTCCAGATTTTTACAAAGAAAAGAAATGAGTATGTTTTGACATTTAGAAGCTCTTGTTTTTGCCTTATGTTGTAAACCTGGCTCATATGTTCGTAGTTTCCAACTTTTCGTATAATTACCACCATAACAACGCTAAAGAAAAAAAATTTTTGTGGTAATTGTATACGAATTAGAGGAAATCTAAACTCGTCAATCGGCGTCATCTGGCAGTAGGCAGAGATTGATTGGAACAAAAACATGCCGAGGTTCACGTCAATCCATTAGATTAGTTTTGAGAAATGTTCGATTAATTTCGATAGAACATACAAAACTACTAACAAATTCTGTGCTCCTTACTGAATAGTTCACAGTTCAATAAGTCAAAGTGGATTTCGAATTTAATATTCAAGGGTACCAAAATAATTATATACAAAGTATCGTATAATAAGTTTAATGCAATAACCATTACCGACATAAAAATAGTGTGAAGGTATTATTGTTAACCTATGTAATTCACACTAACAATCATATAAAATATGTAGTTTCTTACAATGAAGCCGAGAAGCTTACAATGAAATGTATAATCACTTATCACGTTTATTTGCGACAATGTTTCAAGATTTCGAAACAAATAATTATACAGTAAAAAAGGCACAATAAAAAAAATACGCATGAAATTACACAACACAGGTCATTAGCAAAGTGTATTACCCGTATTTAATTAATTTTACAATCTTAATAATTACAAAGCATCGATGAAATAGATCACCACTTTTACACCCATATACATTTTAATGAAGTAGGGTATGATGAATGCGATGCCGCGCGCCGGCTGAGCTACAGGCCTCACTACGTACACAATTGTATGAAATATTCTGCAAACGGTGTAAACCCTGAAGAGGAAAGTTGCAATAGCTGCTTCCGGCGATGTGGTAACGTATAACGCACCCAAAATCCAAAACGCTGGTAGGTTTTCAAGGTCGTTGCGATGTGCGCGTCTGACTCTTTCAACGTCCGGATCGTCCAATTTAACTTTGCCTTTTGTGATTTTGATGTCCTCTTCATTAGCAAATACTTTCTTAGTGTAACGAACTCTTGCTGTCAATATTACCATTACAAGTAATTTCAATGATAGGATCCCTGAGTATAAAATGTAGGAGCGAACAGCAGGATTGTTGAGAGAAACCATATTTTCTTATTATTATTTACAGCACAGACTGTAGCCGTGCAGACAGTAAAACGATTCTAGTTATTCTGTTTATTTGTTAGCATGTTTGAGAAATGTAAGACGTACAATTGTTGCAAGTCATCGCATTGAATGAAATATCTTATTACGCGAGCTGGCACAGATAAGATATCCTTGCCTGCATGCTTTGAATTGTGAATGTGATTTATAAGTTTATTATAATGATACCTGTTTAATATTTTATCTACCTAAATTGTAATTTTTAAGCTTAATCCTTGTTTTCATTAACATTGCGTAAATCACCAATTAAAATACTAGTTTTGTGTGAATGTAAATACCAGTTTTGTAACATAAACAATGGATCTTAGCCTTGTAGAAACCAAGCCGCGGTCGCTGTTATTTTTATTAATATCGTGATAATATCCTTGTAAAAGTTTGTGTTTTACTATTTTAAGTCCATCTGTAAAAAAATATTTAACAAACACAATGTCTTAAGTGTCTTATGGATTAAGCATTTCTATCTTATGCTTTTGTAATGGTTTTATAGGCTATCTACAGCATACATTTTTTTATATCTTAATACACTTGCAGTCAGTACCAAAATATATGTACCTTATACTATTATAATACGTTATATTTACAGCTTAGTTGTAGCAGGAACTCAAAAATGGCGTTCAATTAAAATCTTTCGGACGTTGCCCTTCTAACGGGAACTAATATTATAGTCTTTCCACTGCAGCGTCTAGTCAGATTGAATTAAAAAAGACGTTAGTATGTTGTAACTACATTGTATAGTTATTATCTGTACGGATTTGGATGAGAAAAACTAATTATATTTAAAGATTAGGTTGAACGAAGTTACGTACCGTTTCCCAAGATTGTACAAAGTGTATGTCAACAACTAAATGCTTTAAAATAATAAAGAGTTAATTAATATGTTTTATATTTTAGTTAATGGGTCAGAGTATTTAATATTTTGTGCTTATCACATATATATAAATAGTTTTTAATGTCACTACTGCAGTTTTGATACTAGTTACGATAAAAACCGATAAACGAATTAAGCTGTGTTTTAGTAGGTATCCGAATGTTATTTATCAATAATTTTCTGAACATTATTCTTAGAATACGATAAGATTACAATTTACAAAGATTCTTATATACGCCTTGAATCATTATTTTTATTTAGCTCGTGTAGTTACAAGATAGAACAAATATATACTTTGTCTAAGTTAATCCTTCTTCTTAACTTCAGGTATAAGCCAGTAAAAACTAGTTCGAGCCATTTTAAAGACTACTTGGCATTAATAAAAACGAAATATGTATGTTTCATCAAAACTTACGCAGGCGTTGAAGAAAACGCTTATTTTTTTGTATAGAAGCAGCGCAGCCGTTACATACTTTAAGAATTATTAATGTTTCACATCGTTAATTACGAAATAAACAGCAAGAACGTCCATGGATAATTCTAGAATATTCTGTAGATGTATGTATCAAATCCCTGAAAGAAAATTTGCTGATACTTTGCGATTTAACCGAATATTTCGGTAATATATTTTTAATAGTCAATGTATTAGAATACCATTGGAATTAGTAAAATTAAATTGCAATAAAACCATTAAATTTTATTTTAAAATCACTTTATTTATAATAATTAATATAAAACATAAAAGAAACCGACACATAAGTGGTAATTTTTTTATATGTTATACTACAAAGCATTAATGTAATGCAAAACAATTTGAATGCCCATGTACCATTTTATGAAATACGGGATACCGTAGGCGATTGCGCGCGATGGCTGCGGCATGGGTACCACAACGTAAACAATAGTGTGAATAATTCTGCTTACTGTGTACACACGAAACAGGAGTGTTGCCCAGGCAGCGACCGGTCCTGTGGTTAAATATAACGCGCCCAGTATCCAAAAGGCAGGTATATTTTCTAAATCGTTCAAATGCGCACGACGGGTCCGCTCGACTTGTGGGTCATCTAACTTGACCTTGCCTCCCAGGCCCTTTGCATCTTCTGGATTAGCAAATACGCCTCGAGTTATACGTGTGAATGCTGTTAAGGTTCCTATGAACAGTAGTTTTAGTGCTAAAATCGCCGAATACACTATATATGATTGTACCACCGGGCTTGATAATGTTAACGGCGCCATTTTGACACAAGTGCTCACGCGTCGAGTGGCTTAACGCGACTGGTTAGTGCTTACCGACATGCAAGTATCCAGCTACTAAATTATCAAGTCATCGTTATTTGATAAATTACTAATATACATATTCATTGCTTATAACACTATACACTTACATAACATATTAATATGTTTTGATTTATTTTATCATTGAAACGTAAATAAAGTTCAAATTTCTACATGCACTTGTAACTGTTTACGCTAACGGGACTGAGAAAGTGGTTAAGCGGGTTTAAAAGAAACGAACGGCACTAGTACACAAACTTTTAAATTGTTGTATTTTATGAAAATATTGACATGTTAGGTTAATAATGTGTAAGGTTAAAAATTCATAGTATAAATTTTATATTTTTGCTTGAATATTCTATGTATCTGTTGATAATAAATAATTTATTACTAAAAATTGTTCAGTACATCTCGCCCGCATCAAATATCTTTTGTCCATTATTCGAGCGCCTTTTCTCTCGTATTTCAGTCACGTGTGTGGATAATGATGTGTTCATCGAGCGGTTAGTAATACAGGAAATGGTAGAAGATATTAGAGCATTAGGACATCCTTCTGCACCGGTCTACGGAAAAGTTAAGAACAAGACTACTATTAGAAATACAAATTTTGTTTCAATGAAGTTCTTCTATGGCTACTATAGTTTCTAAACAGTTTAAAGTCTAGTTTTAAACTATAAAGAGAAATACGTGTATCTATAAACTATTAAACAGTGTACTTTATTCACTAACATAAATGTTTTTTCAGCTCCTTTTGCTTTTTGTACAGCAAAGATATTTAATCAAACAAAATGTTTTATTAGTCTGAATAGTGGATCTAACGTTGGAACTTTTGCCACTTTTCCTGTTTTGATAAAGGTTTTAGACAATGTTTTACGAATTTATTTGCTACTATTGATTTGGATAAAATAAAGATTGCAACTAATCTTAGAGTTTTTCCGTATCTGTGTCAACAATCGCTAGATCCGCAAATGCGGATAGAAACTTTGACTTTCGTACTGTGTTATCTCTGTTAACATTAGAAGATACTTTAGTTACTTTTGTTTAATAATAAGAAGAATCAAACAAATGTGTTGTAATAGTAATTTTAACCGGGAAGGCATGAATTTGTGAACATATTTAATTTCTTCAGGTGTTAAAATTTTTTAATGATAATGCGACATTTTTTTGAAATTCTATATTTTATCTGTTAAGAAATGTGATCTTTATCGTAGGAGACTTATATTATAAAACTTCAAATTTGCTGTTTTTAAAATCTATTATTGAATATATTGTTTAGTTTTGAAAATCATTTACGAGTATGTCAATGTATAAAGTTACTAACAAATAAAAGAACAAGTTTGAATACAAAAGTAATAAATACAACATACATACATAGTACATTTATAAATGAACTATAGCTTCTTATTTCACATTTTTAAAACCTAACACACAAACCGCAGAACAGAGCAGGAACCTTTTTAGGGAGAAATTACCTACTTAATATAATATTATATTATATTCATGGAATATCTTACTAGTGGCAGATACCACTGCACCTTCTATTTCTACCGCCAAACAGTAGTTCAGTATATTCTAACTTGTAATGTTTAATAATATATAAAAAACATTTGCTAAACTCAATGTAATTCGATTTGTGTTAAGGAATGGTTGGAATCACAAGGAATCGAGTTGGCTAAACAAGAAGATGTACCAATCGATCCGTACGTGGAAAAGGAAAGATGGAAAAAATTGCAACCACCGCGAAGATCAACAACACACGATGATCCGCTGCGACGTTTTCTAGAATACGAAGGAAAAGTCCTCGCGTAAGTTAGATTAATCAATACTTATACTAACTAAAACTTCGCAGACGTTCTCCTGCCAGGAAATTTGTTCTATTTATTATACTACAGTACCTCTGTTATTTACGACAAACGGTAGAGTGCAAGCAAGCAGCAAGGCATCATTCAATTTAAATTTAAAGGGTGTAGTGAAATTTTTAAGGTAACGAGACCACGACTGTTAAGGCCTCTATAAATATAAATTTACATAAAACAAAGCTGACACTCGATCTCATTTTTATGCAAATTTATTAGAAGTGTCATTATAATGACTTACTCGTTTGCAACAAGTCATGTTGCGTAAAAATGTTCTAACTCATGCTTAAATGTTATTTAACATTTCGTACATATACAATAAGTTAAAATCGTTATTTTTACTTCAGTTAATTAATTTCAGAGTCATTAACATGTAGAAACAGCCAGTTTACCGTTGTATCTACGTAGATAGTTGCTATAGAGGTTATTGGTTGGTAAGGGTGAACCGCAAACTTGCCGTGCTAGTTTCTCGTTCCATTTAGTAAAATTTCACGTAAGTTTTGTCCTACAATGGTGAAAATATAATAGTCAAACTTAATTAATTCACATATTATTTTATCTTAAATCATTGATAAAGTGTACACGACACTTTTTTATTTTTTGACTTAAACAAAATCTGAGCGTTTCCAAATGAGCCTTTGTCCTAATCACTTTTCCTATTTTTATTCAACGAAGCTATGAGACGAATGAGAGGTTTACCTGATGGTATAATATGAAAAAAGTGGCGATAAATTTAATGATCTATACTTAACATTGGTCTCGTCGCCTTGAGACATAAGATGATCGTTACCTTAGTAATTTCACTAGTTATTAAGCCTTACAAACCGGAACACATTAACGTATGAATACTGTTGTTTGGCAGCAGAAATATGTGTTTGATTCTTATATAACTGTCTTCGGCAACAAAAACTTATTATCAGTAGTAAATTCATGTATACTGATAATCAGAATGTGTGAAATAAAACTTAAGTTTCTGTTTTATTCAAAACATCTATGAATAATGTGTTTAAGTACCGCTAATGAATAGATAATTTAAAATAAAAGCTATTTTACGGCCTGCTCATGAAGCTTTAAGTAAGGTTCATTTATTGGGGTGTCTCTTTGCCTTCTCTCTCCCCATGATAATAAACAGGGCCGGAACCACTGGAGTTTCCTAATAAATCAAAGACAAATAGCTTCTTAACCCTGCACAAGGGACTCGTTTCCTTATTTCTTTTCGACAAGTTTGAATTATTATACTCGCATTTCTAGTTTTACAAAAATATGTTACGTATTTTATAAAAATTCAGCGCAAGACTGGTTTGCGTATTGCATTACAAGTAATCCGTCTGTAAATCTTTCCATCGATTGTGATGATGATAACGACTAGTTAATTTATTTTGCTGTTTGTTGACTGTTTATTTAATTATATTCTTTGTTTACATACAGGTTTAATGTCGTTTGGGACAATCGTGATTCTGTGAACGGTGAACTTACCGAATACAAGATGATATACTTTCTGCAAGATGACACAATTGCTGTAAAGGTATATAGAGCAATAATGTTACTAATTATAGTACGAACAAATATATAAAAACAAATGTAAATCCATGTTGCATTAATTTTGTTATAACACACTTCTTAAAGGCAAAAAAAAAATATTATTGAGAACAAACAACAACATAAACGTAAAGCGTTAAATGTTTAATCTCAATTAATATAAATATATTACTATATGTACGTTACATTTAGTATATACGTTTTTTATGTGTTGTTTTATAATGCTACGTCTAATTAATCACAGGAGCTTCACGATCCCAGAGGTGGAAAGGATCCATTTCCTTTGCTACTGAAGAAAATCAAATTACCTAAAAAATGGAAAGAAAAACCCGGTAGGCTGGCGTTACATTAAATAGATCATTTAATGTTTTTTGTAGAAATTAACTACTAAAAAAAAAACAAGATTTCAACAATCAGTTTATGTAAATAATTTTACTTTATACTTAATGATTTATGCAGTTATACTTACCGCGTGTAACATAAGAAAGAGATTAATAAAATCCGTCATGTTAATTTTCTGGAAACACTGGTAGAATTAATAAGCAATAACGTCAAAGCAATGTTATGCAATATCTCTACAAAGTTGGAGTACTCCGGAAGGTTGTATATTGCTTGTCTGGTTATTCTCGAGCTAGTAATACATTCCCAGAACTGCTGTTGAGAATAAATGAGTTCTTTTTCAATAACTAGAAACCTACGATACGCAGCTACTTTTACATAGAGAAAATCTTTAAGTTCTTTTCAACTTTAACAATAAATTCGTACTGATTTTAGTTAATAATTTTTCCATGATCTGATTTTACAAGAACAAGGATGTTAAAATGTCAAGTATTAAACTACCACCAATAAAACTAGACATGGTATTGGCTTTGGGTGGTGGGGCCGATATTTTTAAATAACAAAAATATTATTATAATACAAATAGTCCAGCTTTTAACGAACGATACCTTAGACCAGTGATTCTCAACATTTTTTTGTTGCGACACATATTTAACGATTTCAAAATTTGGCGCCACACAAAGAAAAAGATAAAAAATATTTACTTACTACGACACACTAACATTATTATATATTTGCAAAATTTTGCGGCACAGTGGTTGAGAATCACTGCCTTAGACAGTCACACTGCTGCAGATATACGAGTAGATAAGCGCCTTTTTTTTCTAATATCGTTTTCAATTATTCCACGTTTTTGTTGTAGTTCTCGATATTTCATCAATGTACCGTTTTATTGTTAGCTACCACGTTTTATTATTAAGTTAAACAAAATTTCAGTTACATTTCCTTCCATTGTGATGGAAACTACGGAAGAAGAAGTAACTCAATACTATTCACCACAGGATCTTATAGTGGGCGAGACAATATTTGTTTTGGGTCGACGTTTCTTGATCTTTGATTGTGATCAATTCACTAGAAAATATTACCGGTAACTTTTTTGGTTTTAAACTCCAATCTCATCACATATAGGCGGCTAGAATTTAGCATGTATATACTATAAAAATGTTTGTTGCATAGTTTTATATTTTTTACTAAACATTTTTCATTATTTTTTGTAGTGTAATGTTGAACATTGAACAACCGCCTAGAGTTCAGATACCAGAAAAAAAGATGAAAGAGTTTCCCAAGGTAAAGTTAACATACTAATGTTTTATGATGATATATATTTACTTATTTATATACCTTTTTAAGTTTAATGTTTTTGGTTACCATTGTAATCTTTGCACGATAGGTATTTCCACCGCATATTGGCATTGGGACACCTGAAGACTCTCTCGGCTCTTGCTTTGGCTTAATGCCCAAAGCCCCACACAAGGACGTCATTAAATACAATCTAAATGCTAATAAGGTAACTTTAACATCATTTTAAATATTTACCTTGTAGTGTAGTGACGTGCTCTGCTAACGAAGGAACACGTCGCTACCCTTTACATAAAGAAATTATGCTATTAAAAGGCTTCAAAACTGGACTCCTTTATTAACAGGATTTTTTAACAAATACTATTATATATGTTACTAGCAGGCGTGGCGGAGTTTGTTCCGACTAACAATCAACTAATGGGCAGATTTGGGATTATAAAATAAATACAAAATTTTATAATAACGTTTATTACTATGTCAGTACAATAAAATACATCGCATTGAAATTATATTAAATTGTATTACAACAAAAACGGTCAAGGATTTTTGTTCTCTTCTTTTGTCTTATTCCGTCATGTCCTGTCATATTTCGTCATGTCCCGTCAAGTTTCGTCATGACCCACAAAATTTAATACTCTACAAGTTATTCCCGACGAAATAAAAATTATGAAAATCGGTTCAGCCGTTCTCGTGTTATAAGTGTTGTAACTAACATGACTTTCTTTTATATATATGGATAGACATATATCACTATATACACCGGCATTACATATATTTTTGATCCTAATTTCGTTAACCAAATCTTTAGTTTCTTGATTTGTTAATATCTGCAGAAATTTTATTTGAAATAAAAAAAATTAAGTTAAATCTATGCCATGTTTGCTTAATCAGGTTACTTACACACTGCAAATTATGTTCTCCGTAATTTTAATATAAGAAACTTCTCAGGTGTTACATATGAGAAAGTTTAGTTCGCCTTAATTTGGTAGAGGTTTGTGACGTTTGCTGGTGGCAATTTAGTTAACGTCGTTGTTTAACTTTACTGCTTCTCTGAACTTAATTAACGTTACAACTCTCAACAAAGACTTAAATTATATTCCAATAGAAATTAGTTTCCATTCTTTAATAAACTTACTTCTGTTAGTGTTGAAATCTTTTTAGTAATATATATGACACGCAATGCTGAAGATTAAGCTTTCCAGAAAGCAAACTTCATTTTTCTTTCAGCGTTATTATGTTTGTGTGTTTCCAACAATTTTTCATCCCGACTGACATCTATTATACATAAAGTCGCCAAGAAACTCTATGTTTATGACTTGCATAAGTTATGTTGATTATATAAACGTGATATTTTGTTGGTTTTCATTTAGACAGTACTGATGAATATAAGTAGACACAAATAAAAAAAATTATATAATTTGATTAGAAGTAAGAACATTAAACATTTTATTTAAAAAAAATATAGATTGTTAAGTTGTATAAGTTGTTACCTATGTCAGAAAATAATGAAAATATAATATGGTTCTTTTCTTAGCATAAATGGTTACTACAGTTTGCCGTTTTAAAATATTTTTTTCCTTTTTAATTTTAGTATCTGCGTTATCTTTGCGAATTGGACTGGATCCACCCAGAGGATAAAGGCAGGAAATTCGTCTTTTCCTACAGTCTTGCAGACGGTACTATAAAAATCGGCGAAGTTCCACAACGGAATTCAGGGATTCGTGAAGGGAAATTCTTAAAATCGATGCTTCTACAAACACCAGAGTCCGATCCAAACTTTCCAACTTATTTTACACCAGACAAATTTTATATTGGTACGATACACTTGTGCTTGAATGTTTATGTTGTACAAATACTATCAACATTTGAGTATTCAATAAGAGGTTTTAATTTTGTGTAGTTTCTTCTAGTAGTTTCTCCTAAGTAACGACTTAATTAAAATGATGTATGAACGTAAAGATATTTAACGGTTTATTTGTTGTTAGCGCTGATGCTGATGTAAAGGTTGTTTGTTTAAGTGATAATGTTTTAATGAATTTTACAGGAGCGATAGTGCCCGTATTTAAGCATCGTTTCAAGATAATCGGCTGTGACTTATTTGTGTATAGATACATGAGCTCTAATCCAGAGAAGTTCCCGCAGGAGGTGATTGACAACGTACGTAATTATCACATGCGTGAAGGCAACTTGAAGGACGAGCTGGAGGTAAAGTACAGTAGAAACCTTTTTAGTGTATTTCATGTATTATATATACATGTAAATAAGTGATATGTACAACAATACTGTTTTTCGTGTATGAGATTATACGGACTCTCCAATGTCTCCTTTGTTGAAGATATCTATATAGAGAACTATTGCCTCTACGTCAGTTTTTAATGATAAGCAGAAATGTAATGAACTTCAAAGGCCCCAAAAGGGAAGCTATAGCTAATGATTTCATAAGCATAAAGTGAACATAGTGTTGTGTTTACAACCATGTAAATGACACACGTTTTCATTGATTACCTCAATTATAATTGTTTACCTTTCTAATTCTGTATAATATTGTTAACAGGGAGCAATCAAGGATCTTCAAGCAAGTGAAATGCGGGCACAGCTTGCTAAAATCGGGCAGGCTGCTGTGGCTGAACCCAGTGCTATGGAACGTTGTCTTTCGGAACTTGGCGTGGTGGAAGGTAGCGCCACTCCGCCACGTGCTGCCACTCCTCCAGTCACAACTGACCACATTTCCTACGATGACTCCTTACGTGCTACAAGGCTTAGGTACGTGATAAACTGTAACGATTAATTATTTCCATTTACATATCAGTTGAAAAAAATGTCATTAGCTATTTAAATGAATAAACAGTAATAATAAACAATGTGGGCTGTGCTATAAACTATAGAGTTGTGTTGAGTTGAAATGGTATTCATTATTTACAGCAAACCAACGTGTGACAACATTTTACCGCTTAAAGGCATACTAAAATCTGGCGAAGCACGGGAAGATCATCAGAAAGTTGTATGCTTCAGTGGACCTGCGGCTGAAGAACACCGTGAATCTAAATCTGATCAGCAAGTTGTCCAACACCCACCAGGACAACATGAACAGTTTGATGAAGATCCAAACTTCTGCGATAAGTACAAAGAACCGGTAAGAAAACAGTTATAATATTTTATACATTTATAAAAATAGATAAAAAGAATGCTTTAATAACCGTATTTGCCTTTTTATATTCTTTTCATTAACTGACAAAGTTTTTTTGTCGTCGTCGTATGTACAAATTTGCCAAGCTTAATTTGAACCCCTTCCTATTGTCCTAGAGGGCGGAAATTTTGCACACAACCCAAGGGTCGATGACAATACGATAATCTGTAATTTTTCCTTGGGCCATCTCCGAAAATTCGGCACGAATTCTTCGGGGATGGCTTTGGAGAGCATTTTAAAGTTTTTCTTTTAATTTTTGTTTTAGTAACAAATTCTAAAAAATCAAAAAATGGAAAAGAATGTTTGTAAAAAGATTTATTTTAATTAATTTATTATATTAATTCTTCGTCGAAATAAAGATATCGTTGTCCATTTTCATCATATTGACCATATTGTACTTAAAATCGAACAGGATAGAGAAGAAAGGGCAGAACGTCGAGCTAAAGACATATGTCCTTACGAAATTATACCAAGTGCTCAGTTGCTAAGTGGCAGCGCAGAAGAGAGCGCAAAGCCAAGCCCGCCAGGATACCTTGGCACTTTTGGCGTTCATTGCAAAGAGGTAACTTCAAAATTTTATAAAATAGTACTGCGTACAAATTTGAAATAATAATAAAATTATGATTAGTTACATTTTGTTAAAATTCCATTTAAAAATATCATAATTTGTTAACATAACTTCAGAATGTTATCAATCAATTCGTTATAGATAATGAACAGTCTATGTACTACAAGAATATTTCCCAGTATTAGTTTGCATTAAACATACCTAAAGTATATTTTGTTAAAATATTATTCATGAGTTGGTAAACTTTAGATGTGATTACACGTTTAATCCAGGTGCCCGATTTCATGCGCTTACCCCATGACGCATATGAAAAAGTAAAGAAATTAAGACAAGACGTACCAAAGATTTCACCGGCGGCTGAAAGATCATCTGGTCTCCCGCGGGACGACTTCCCGCCAGTTGCTACTTGTATGGAGCACAAGGATGAAGACGTACCATGTCCCCCACATAAAGAGGAGGATGTGGCCTTTAGCTGCCCACGCGTGCAACCTGGCTCACCGTGCTGCGATCCAGGAAAACGTGGGACTGAATAAAATTTTAAAAGAATGATTAAATGTTTTTCGGATCGCTGCATCCTTGTTTTATTATTGACATTTGATGTAATACACCTTTAAATTTTTATTGATTTACTTTAACAAAGTATGTTCTTAATACGTTTATGATACTATTTAGTGTAAGTAAAAAGTAGCAAGTGAAACCATTCGTTGTGTATAGAAAAATGGCTAACACATTTGTAGCTTCAGTGTTTTTGTTTTGTGCACATTAGAAGTGTGTTGGCAGTTTTACTCGGTCAGTGTTGCTGACACTTGGTTTACTTTTCCAAAGCAGTTTATTATCGTTATTTTTCCTCTACGTTGCTTGATGAAGCTGCAGAGAATGTTAGCCATTCCTATACTAATAAAATTTATCACGGTTATTCCAAAAAAAAAAATCATATTTCGTGTAATATAAATGTAGAAAGCACAGTCTTGTATTTTTTTTCAGTATCTTATGATTCCGTTAAAGTAGGTACTAGTAGTAAAATAGTTTTCACAGAGAAGCGGAAATTTGAAGCATGCCTTGAATACTGTAGCGTAACAATAATAAAGTTAATGGTAGTTAATAAAGTTAGTAAGAATGCTAGTCAATGCAAGTGACTGTCTTGAAAGAGAGAGGAATACGTTGTTTTTATACAACGAATTTATATTTAGGTAAATTATAATTATTTTGTTGAATAACAACAAAATCTTATGAATATTTCATGTTAGGTGAGCGTTAAGTTTCCAGACAAAGATTTGAATTTAGTTGAGGTTTTAATAATTCTATCAAGACAGTACAGTTAAACTTTAAAAATTATTACCTTGTTCATGAACATTTAATATGGGCTGAAGAAATAACTGTTCTGGTTTATTTATTACCACATCAGATGCAGACAATTCTAAAAAAAAAATATAATTAGTTTCTTTGGGATTGCTAACTAAAAAGAATTTTCACGTGTTAAATATTTTGCAAACATATGTCAGTTCCAAATATACGTTTCCGAGTGATATTTTTTAACTATAAAATTTCGGAATTTAATAATTATGTTCTTGCTAAGTTTACTAATAACTATCGCGATTAAGATAAACCGTAACTGCAATCGTTAAAGTTATGAAACTATTTATATGTTAATCTGAACGCTTGTGACTTTTATACTGTATTTCATATTTCATGCTTGTTGATAAAAACATGTTCTCCTAATCGCGTGTTTCATGTATGCAAATTTGTGAATAGAAATGCATATTGTTATTGTTATGAAATTATATACCAAATGTTGCGTGTTTATATACCAAATGGTATGTAAAATTACATATGAATAATTTTTAATGTATTTGTTAAATTTTAGTTCCAGGTCTACGTTTCTTTCTTCTAAAGTTTCTAAGACTAATAAAGTTTGGTGGTTAATAATATAACCTACAATTTAATTTATTTAAGCAATTTTTATTGCATTAGTATTCAATTGTAGTTATCAGTATGTTGTAAGGCAAATATAACTATGCCTTCTGTTTTAGAAGAAAAACAGAGAAGCAACTTTCAAATGTTAACGACTACTGGCTACTTGCCAATGAATTTCCTTTAATTTTCTTATTCTTTTTGTTAATAGTTTTGATTCTTTGCTTGAAACACCATTAGTGTTAATAAAAGAAAATAATTAGTAAAGTTTTAAAGGAACAATAACCATTATTTTTAATTACACCCTGTTTTCAAAATAGGGCATGAATTCTTTGGAGAAATGAAACTTTATGGTTAGGTAATGACATCGTTATTTATTTATTTTGCTGTTTTATTAATCACGACATAGGAATAAATTACGGCATAGGAACAGATTCTGACATTGTTACTCATTAAAATACATTGAGAGAAGAAGACGGTGTTTTAAATACGTATTATAATTTTAACTTATAAGATCTGATATATGCTTATTTTTGATACTACCTTTAGCTGTTAACATTTTCATAATTGATTTACATCAATCGCCTAATCAAATTTTAACATTTAATATATTTTTTAAATTGCGTATCTTATGTATATTAACGTTTTGTAAGGGTGATTACTATCTTCTTTTTGTCGAACTCTTTCCAAGTATATACCACGTTTTCTATACCAAACATGGAAAAATATCATATTAATTAGGTCGATCCCTTTATTTATTTGTTTTTTATTACAGTTAGAGAGTGCTGTTGAGACAGAAGCACTATACTATCATGCCGTGTTAACAGTTATCAAATTTATTGTCTACTATTAATTAAGTTAAGGGTATAAATCGTACCCAAAGTTTTAAATGAGTTTCCAAAATGTTAAATTCGTTTCATTTACGCCTTATTTATATTCTAGTCACGACTCTCCGGAACCGTTTAAACGCCTTTCGTTCCTTAAATAGCTTTCGTCATAAATTTATTCCTCTTAACGATCAATTGACTTTTTCATATAAGTTAATTTATAGGTAAAAAGCGATATTAAGAAATCTCTTTGAAAAAAACGTTCATTAGACATTTAACCGTGATAGTAGAGTGGTTTGGGCAACCTCCGATTCGGAGGTCGCGGGATCGAACCGGCGCGCACCGGTGACTTCTGAGTTATATGCGCTTTCAAAAATTAAATATCACTGGCTTTATCCGCCAACCCGCACTTGGCCAGCGTGGTGGATTAAGACCAAATACTCTCTGATTATTAGAGAAGGCCGAGTCCCTGCTGTAGAAGCATATAGAAGACTAAAAAAAAGACACTAAAAAAAATAGAAAGTACTAAAATGAAACAGTAACGTTAGAGTCCACGTTATTGAAAATTTAAATGTTAGGCTTTCATTTTAGTAGTTTTGGCTGATGATCATTATGTTATATTTAAAACGTTTAAAATTCAACAGCAGTTTAACGACTTCTGAAGTCGACAAGATGTCACTAATTGTGACTATTAATTAATTGGATGCTTTAATTTGGTCTATCTTGTATAAGACGCAGAGGGACTGTTTCATTGTCAGCAAAATTTTGCGCAAACGATTTAAAAGTACGTTGCGCGCTGACTTTAAGAATATTTCCGGCTCATAAAAATGCTGACTTTTTCAAATCTTAATCAAACAATTATATTTAAAAATGCTTTCTTGGATCAACTGCAGATTTCGCAGTTCGGCACATTAAAAATTGTTTGGCAGAAACAGGAATTAGGCCAAGTCGTAAGCATCACAACTACTACTCAACAGAAGTATATATCTATCTATATATTTATATAAGTATATAGATAGATAAAAACGTTTATTTGACCACGCAGTACAAATACAAGGAAACACACATACAATACAACGAATACAACA